>ONZH01018593.1:0-38329 GCA_900303285.1 Rhinella marina | reverse complement strand
TTGGCAGGTTGGGGGTGTGGCCTAAAATGTCCTCTTTTGGGATGAAGCAGGTGGCCACCCTAGGTACATCAAGGAATAGCTATGATGCTCATTGGATAATACAATGACCGTCACTGCAGGCAATAGAACACACGAGCAACTTACACATATTGTCAGCCATGGAATGGGGAACAGAAGAGGAAGGAAAGCAAACCTAAGTAAGCACCATACAGATGCTTTCAGGTATAATATCATTCCTATTGGTAGATGTAGTAATAGGAAGGCTAGCAGACAGAATACAGTCACACAATGTGGGATCCAGATAGCCTATGAGGCTGTTCACATCCGCATACAGGACTGAGGTTAACAAATAAGAAAGAGTCATATCAAATCTCATCTGTCTGGGAATCTAACCCTGGGAGACGCATTGTGAGTGCATCTCCAATTCACCACCAAAGAAGAATGACATGTAAAGCAAAAGGAAATAAGAAATAAACAGAACATGAATACCGAAAAACAACTCAGGAACTAAATCTGTATATAGCCATGCCATTCTGAGATGAGTTAACGAGTTCTGGGTGATACCGTGCCGTTATGAGATGAAGTATCAAAGCCTGGGTGGGCGCCGCCTGCTCCATAGACCCAACACACACCTGACCAATATGTATAAATGATACATCAATTTGAATACCATCTACTGTTTAGCCATAGGGACCAGGAGTTATGGAATTTAGATCCAGTTGGTTGTTGCGAGGATAGCATCCTCTCATACAAACATGTAGTGTTCATCAGGGAGACTACTTCTGAAAAGCTGGGGGCCAGCGGGGATTTCCAATGTCGCGTGATAACCAATTTGGTGGACATAAAGACGTGCAATAAGGTAGATCTGTAGGTAGGTGCTATTGTATCAATACCAATAAACAAAAGTGCTAGTTCTGGAGACATTGGTATGTGTTGTTTTGTGATGACCCTGATCATCTGGAAAACAGAGCGCCAACGCGGGAGGATAGTGGGACAGGACCATAGCACATGCAACAGAGAGCCTCTACAGCCACAATGCCTCCAGCAATCTGGAGAGGTCCCTGGGAACATGATATGGAGTCTGGTGGGTGTATAATACCACCGTAGGCAGGTCTTAAAAACTGCTTCCTGATGTGTAACACAGCGGAAGGTTCTCATCACTGCTTTGAATACTGATTGCCATTGTACACTAGAGAAGGTTCTCTGGAGATCTAGTTCCCATTTGACCAGGGGGGAAGGCTTGATCCATCCCGATCCCTGCTGTAGCATACCATAGAACAATGAGATTCCCCCTTGCTTCGGAACCCTGTTATGCAGGTATTTAAGGATTATCTCAGGAATATGCTTTGGGGCACTACTATGTTTTCCAACAAGTGATCTTATCTGTAGAAATTTGAAGAAATCCTTGTTGGGAACAGCATAGGTTCTGTGGATATGAGAGAAGGACAAAACCTTATCTGAATCTAACATATCTTGAGCTGTATTTAAGCCCTGATATGACCTGGTGCGGACATCTAAGTCAGGGATCAGGTCCATGAGGCAGGACATAGTTAAACATACAGGAGGAATATTCCTTTTATCGACAGCCAGCATTTTTTACGCTCAAACTAGAAAACCATAATGAATGATAAAAATTATGAGTAATACCTGTCTATAGCTCAATATACTGATAAGAAATGATTGCCAACATTTAAAATGATGATAATTACCATTAAAATAATCTAGTCAGTAACACCAGCATCAAAAACATGTATTTTTTTCTCACAGACACTGGAAAAAAGTTGTTTATTTCTACGGATTGTCCAGAAATTTCTGGACGGTTGGCAACCTGCCGCTGGCCATAAAACAGAAAATGGAGCCAATGGATGAAAAACAATGCATCAAAATATCTGTAGTATCCAATCAAAAGTATAGAATCCAACCAAAAGAATTGTTATTGGTTGCCATAGGAAACACCATCTTTTATACTTGCACTAATCTTTCAAATTATTATACTTCTATAATAAATGGGACATGATGGGGGAGAAGCCGTGCTACAGATTTTTCATGTCCACGTCTAATACGCCTCTGCAGCCATATATTGCTCCCACAGAGAAAACACTATTTTACTTTGACCCTAACTATTGAGAAATCTCAGTTTCAGTATATTCAAATATTTGCAAACGAGCTAAAGATTCATTGCATTTCGTGTACTGAGTGGAACGTATCTGCTTCACAAGGTCAACAATATATTACATGGTTTATAGCATTGGTGTTGAACCTATGGCGGCACTCAGAGCCCTCTCTGTGGGCACCCGCCCCCTGGAAAAAGTCTATAGTGTACCTTAGACTTTTCCTGCCATTCATCAGCACAGGGCGCGCTATGGACAGCACAGACAGCGCACTGAATGTATTCAGCATATTATAGCTAAATGATAAAGTACATAGAACATATATTCTATTGGACTGCAGTATTCAGGGTAAATTGCCGTGTTGGCACTTTGTAATAAATATGTGGGTTTTGTTGTTGCAGTTTGGGCACTCGGCCTCTAAACAGTTCACCATTAGAGATGAGCGGACGTGCTCGTAACGAACACTGTAGCGCTCGGCTCCCCTGCGCTCGCATGGCGCAGGCATCCGCTTCCGTCGGGTGAGGAGGACGGATCCGGATGCCTGCGCCCATGCGAACGCAGGGGAGCCGAGCGCTACAGTGCTCGTTACGAGCACGTTCGCTCATCTCTATTCACCATCACTGGTGTATAGCAACATCACTGTAATGTAGAATCTGGTCTCAGCGGCTTAGCGAAACAACCTTTTTGACTACTCTTTTGAGGATAAACAAATTTAGCATGTGGATTTTTGTAATTTTATATAGAAATATCTTTGTGTATGATTGATTTCTCAGTTCAAGACCAGACACATTTTGGTTTTATTCTTAGTACATATGAGATTGAAAGCAATAGTAATTTTTTAGTTCAGTTACTTAAACAGTTTTTGCATATTTGTTTTGAGTCATACATGGGGCTTTCATTTTATGGGATTTTTATTTTAGTATTTCTAATTCTTTTACAATGGGAAAAGTGTAAAAAAGTTGGGAAAGGATTCTAATTTTAACTTTTTCAAAAAATTTTAATAGCACAAAGTGCAACTAAAATACTTTTTAAAACTGTGTTCCCTTTCCTTTATGGTTGTTTTTATATAGGAGATGTAGTACTCCAGAAAGGTATTCTGATGTCATGTTAAATGTTCAAGTAAAATGTTCTCATTTACTGTATTGTGTACGCAGTGCATTGTAGGACAAGTCAGGGTTAACATTTGCCTGGTCCTGTAAATCACAGTGAAGAGGGTGCAGCAGTTGCAGAGAGAAGTCTAATGGTAATGCCCCCTTGCTCCTAGAAGCTCAGATGTCTTCAGCTGCCAAGGGCACATGTAACAAGTCACCTAGTTTATAGGTACAAATCTGCTGACAGATGCCTTAAATGTGCTATATGAAAAAAACAAAACAAAACAAAAAAAAACCTTTCAAATAGGAACTAGAAAGTGCTTGATGTAAATGGGGCTGGTTTTCTGAAAATCTTTACAGTTGTGACCAGGATCAGTACCAGCATAAATCAAACATTACTGTCATACCTATAATTAGAGATGAGCAAAGTATTCAGAATTCGATTCGGCTGCTTCGCCTAATTTTACAGAAAATTTTGCTGTGGGTGCAATGACAGGGAGCGGCGATTTCACCGCTCTCCGTTATTGTACCTCAGATGCCACATTTATAGCTGATCGCGGCATCTGATAGTAATAAATGAGTGTTAAATTGAAAAAACCAAAACAAAAAAAATCATACTTACCTCATCCATTTGCACACGACAGGCCATCGGCCACCATCTTGATTGAAGATCTGGGGCAAAATCTCCTGTGGCCCGTGATGACGTCACCACGTTGGCTGGTGTGTGCGACGTCATGCTTCACCTCGCATGTGATTTCTCGCGAGATATTCTATCAAGATAGCGGCGGCCAGCCCATCATGAGCGAATGGATGAGGCAAGTTTACATTATTTCAGGAAAAATCAATTTGCTACCATGAAGCACAATGAAATTTGGCTTTGCAGCAAATTTAACCTGAAATTTGGATCAGAGTCCTCTTTGTGGACTTCAATTCACTCAACACTACCTATAATGGCCAAGCTAGTATATATGGGTAGCTATTGTCTATATGCTATCCCATAAGTATCGTGCTCAATATTAAAATGTATCACTAAGGCTACTTTCACATCTGCGTTTTTGCTGGATCCGTCGTGAATCAGCAAAAACGCTTCCATCATGATAATACAAATCGTCTGAATTCGTTATGAACAGATCTGGTTGTATTATCTCTAAAATGATCAAGACATGTCCGTCTCTAAAACCATTGTAAGTCAATGGGGGACGGATCCGTTTTCTTTTGTGTCAGAGACGGATCCCTGGACGCAAAAACGCTGCTTGCATAATTGGAATGCAATGAAACGGAACAGGATGCATTCTAGTGCTCTCCATTCCTTTCCAGTTCAGTTTTGTCCCCATTCATTGTCATTTGTGGGGACAAAGCTGAAGTGTTGTCCTCCGCTATTGAGATCCTATGATGGATCTCAATACCGGAAAGGAAAAGCGCAGACGTAAAAATAGCCTAACCTGAGTTGGTCTTAGATAGACCTTAGATAGTGAGATCTGTATCACTTTGCCACTTAGTTAATAAGAGGATAACAGTAATGCTCAATTTGGTATTATACTGTGACTGATCCTGTTTACATTTATTGCTTGCATATTATACCTCCATCTTAGTATGTTTGGTATGTTTTGCTCTTAAATGTCTTGTGTTATTCATGTTTTTTTACTTCTATGTAAAGCGACCAAATGAGGAGGTGGAGAAAGTTGTAATAGTGGCACAGATGTCACTGGAAGGAAGGGTGCACATTTTCTTCGCTTCGGGGCACACCCTAATCTTGAAGGTTCTCTTGTCTCCTGTTAATTAGGGTACCCTTGTCTTTTTGATTCAGTTTTAGTTTCCTCAGGGGCGGGTTCACATTGCTAGCTGCTTTGCTGGCTGCTCTTCAGCACATTTTCCGCAAACACAGGGCTAGTAGTTCAGAGCAGAATCTCTCTGCTCACTCCAGACTCAGACTGCTAACAGCTTCTCTAAGAAGTAGGGTAGAGACCGCCCACACCTAGCAACTGAGACAGGGGCTGAAAAAAACCCTCACTCCGCTATATTTCACTATACACAGCCTTTGAAATACACAAAGTCCAAATACAGTCATATTACATATTACATTAATCCTCTTAAGCAGTGGAGCACAGCGCTAGAGGTGGGACATTGCACGTTTTCAGCTACTCACTAAAGAAGTATTTACACTGACGAGCAAAAGGGTAACAATGTTTTGAACTTTTGACCATCCACTACAGCTATGAATGTGAGACTACCATCATCTTATAGACAATCATCTTGACTATCTCAGGCATAAATTAGACTTGCATCTATTCAGCATAGGATTAGTTATGCAGATTCTTGTCATGTAACTGCATGTTAATGTCTTGATCCTGGTGGTAGGACAATCTTTTTCTATTTGTATTTTATAAATTATAACCTGTTCTCACATTCCCTAGCTCAGTGTGTTAGATTGATTCCCAAGTGAAAGGTCACTGGTTCGAATCAAGGAGCAGCCATGAAGAAGATTTCCCAAGAAAAGAGAAACAGCATCATCCAGCTCATCGATAGCGGTATCTTGGCCAAGAAAATTGCCAAACTGCACGGCAGTGAAGGGGTCTTGTATGCTGCGTAATAGTGAGATCACAGGCGTCCATGCAAGCACCGTGTGATGCTCATTACACAAGTCTGGAATGGTAGCCTGAAAAAAGGTGAAGAATCCTTGACTACAATATCGTCATAAGAAGTGTCGGCTCAAGCTTGCAAAAAAGTACAAACATTGGACAGTAGAAGATTGAAAACGGGTAAGGTTGAAGAAAAAGCTGTATTCGTATCCAAGTGAGTCGACCAGTATGCACCAACATTGGGAAGGTGTACAAGAGACAGGGAACAGATTTCAGTTGAGACATGCTTGAATCTAATTGAGAGCATGCCCAGAAGGATTCAGGCAGTGGTGAAAGCCAAAGGTGGATTTACAAAATACTAAAATTTGGAATTTTAGGAGCAAAATAGTAACAATGCAGTTACATTACAAGAATCTGCATAACTAATCAGATGCTAAATAGTTGCAAGTTCAATTTATGTATGAGATAGATGATTGTCTATAAGATGATGGTAGTCTCACGTTCAAAGCTGTAGTGGATGGTGAGATATGGAGCCTGAAAGTCAAAAGTTCAAAACATTTGATCCTTTTGCTCGTCGGTGTATTATTTTCAGAATACTATTTTTCTGATGGTTGCTTTGGGATCAGTCCTTAGGAGTAATCTTCTCAGCTTTGCCGCATATCGCTGTGGTACTGCACTGGTTCAGGCCCTTCCCTGACTAGCAGCATGGAAGTAACTTGTATTGACTATTATTCAATGAGTGACTGAGCTGTTCTAGTCTGTGAGCCGTTTCTGGTACTGCAACTTAGTCCTATTTACTGGAATTGATAGTGCAATACAAGATACAGTCCATGAAGTAGGGTGGTGTTGTTTTAGAAGAAAAGTAGACCTATTTTTGTAATTTCTGGATGAGCACCACTGATGTAGTATGTATTACCTTGGTCAGCTATGATGGGAAGGATTCTATCATAACTTTTAATGAAAAGGTTTATAATCTTTGTACTATAGCTATAGCATGCTGTCGTGCATATGTCAATGATCTCAGTGACAGGTCATGAACTGTTTACCAGCAGAGCAAACAGCAAAGGTTACACACAATGGTTTGTGCCGACTTCCTAAGAAACAGACCTAAAATTCATGGGAACTATTCCTTTTTTCACATATTGATTAGCAATATGTAATTAAACATTGGCTTGTTTTCATAATATTATTTTTTTAATTGCTCTGTGGTTCCATTCCATAATACATTTTTTTATCTGCCCAGAGTACCCCTGAGCGCTGAAATCTTTTGGTCCATATATCTGTTTTTCACGTCAGCATTTTCTTTCCCCTGCTCTTGGCATCACTTCATTTCTGGCAGGATGTTTACATTGTTTACTTCCTGCTTTCCTCAGTTTCCTGCTGGCTTTGCTAAAAAAAAAAGGCCAACACGCTGTTGTTCTGTGCACCTGCGCACTATTCTCTCTGCAGTAGTCACGCCCCCTACACCTCCATTCTCCATCTTAGTTAGGTGGAATGCTAGGATGCAGTGATGCTGAAAACACGGGAAGAAAAGTGCCAGGGTCCAACACCCAGCACCCCTTCCGATCAGCTGTGAGATGGGGAAGTCGTGCTCCATGTGCTCCACTACGTCTTATCACCCCTCACTTGAATGGAGCGAGTACTTGCATTACACTGCATTTTTTAGACAAAGTGCAGTGTAATAAAAAGGAAGCAGCGCTCACATGGAGCACTGCCTCCTCTTCAAACAACCGGGACCCCCTGCCAACCAGATATTGATGACCTACCCTGAAGATAGGTCATCAATAAAAATGACTGCACAACCCCTTTACGTAAGAAGCCTTTTTACATTAATAATCTGATGCACTGCACCTGGCAGAAGGAGGGAGGGGGGCTCTGGTATGAAAAAAAAAACCTAGTGCTTTAAATTATTAATATGCCGGCTTCCCACTGAATGATGCAGAGAAATGCTGAAGCTGTCAATCAAGACAAGAGGAGTGAGGTATGGGAGGGTTTACTGGCCAAACTTCGGGACACTTCCTGGCTTGAGCAACAGACACTTCCCGAAATGTAATAAACTGCACTCCTGTAAGGTAAAGAGGTGCCCGAGGAAGGATTCTGTAATCTATAGCACAGCATGGAATCTATAGCACAGCATGGAAGTGCAATTTTATTATTTGAAATCATATTACATTATCAGTGATGGTAGAAGAAATTCATGTATATCCTTTATGGAGGAGTCCTCTCCTGCATAACGGAAACCAGAAGGATCTGTTATGCAACCCATAGTCTTCTATTAAGGCGGAATGCCTCTTAAAGGCTTCTGTCATGCATACCGTCATGAAATTCCGTTATGGCCCATGGTAACAGAATCCATCACAGAATTGTAAAAATACTCGAACTTGTAAAATACAGGTTTGCTCATCCCTAATTGTTTATCCAATTAAACAGTGTTTCAGTCTAATTATGACCTTTGTCAAGTAGAATATATATAAGAATAGTACAAAATAAATATAAAATAAACCTGATTGTGTATAACATGTGTCATGGGTCCGTGTGCCTGTGGTGGGGTTGGCAATGACAGATCACAAAAGTCAGGGAGAATATGGCATGAGGTACAGTAGATAGAAGTGTGGAGCAGCAGTAGAAGAAAGGCAGTGCTGAGTCACTTATTTTTACGGACTGTCCCGAAATGTCTGGACAGTTGGCAACCCTGCCTTGAAGTGTCAGTGAGAGTCCTGGTTGTCCTGCACACAAAGGATCAATGACGACCTTCTGTGTATACACACTGATACATGGAGAGCTATCGTTGAGTGTGGGCAGGTAATTAGGACTCTCACTGTCTCTCCTAGGAGTCCTGTAAGGATTTACTCTGCTTTTTACTCAAATCATTTAAACCTATAAATCACAGCATTCATCTTCTCTCCATCACTAGGGATTTATCATTGACCCATTGCTATGGACTACCAGGGATAGATTTGACAACCATGGACCACTAGGGATGTGTACATTATAGTTGCCAAAAAACACTAAAATTAATATCATTAAAATGTATATCTGGTTATAATTGTTGGATGTCCTGTGCCCTTTGTGAAGTAGGAAAGAACCATGAGTGCTGATTTTCCTATTAGTCTGAAGAACCCTGGATTTCCCAATAGCTTCAACTTGGTTGTTTGTAGTTATTAAAGGGAATGAATCCTTTTCTTTTTTTAATTATTATTATTCATCATTATTAAAACATCATTAATTCCATGGCGCTGTACATATGAAAAGGGGTATACATACATAATAAAAGCAAGTACAATAAGCATGCACAAGACAAGTTACAAACTGGTACAGAAGGAGAGAGGACCTTGCCCACAAGGTTTTACAATCTAGAAGATATGGAGGAAGGACACAGTAGGTGAGAGTAAAGCTGGTCATGGCGGTATAATGGCAGCAGAGTTACTGTAGGTTGTAGGCTTGTCTGAAGAGATGGGTAGTTGAGCGTCTGATATGTTGCGGTACAAAGTTCCAGAGAATGGGGACTGCACATGAGAAATCTTGGAGGCAATTGCGAGAAGAGGAGATAAGAGGAGCGTAGAGAAGGAGGATCGGAGATTGGGTGTAGACTGGTATAGGGAGATCATGTTGCAGATGTATGTAGGGGACACATTGTGGACAGCCTTGTATGTCATAGTAATGGTTTTGGACTGGATTCTCTGGGAAACGGGGAGCCAATAAAGGGGTTGGCCGAAAGAAGAGACCAGACAGTAATGGGGGAAGAGGTGGATTAGTCGGGTGGCAGAGTTGACGATAGATGGGAGCGGTGCGAGAGTGCTAGAAGGGAGGGATTGAGGATATTTTGGAGTTGGAGGTGGCAGGAGGTGGAAAGTGCTTGAATGTGCGGCTTTTACACAATTTTATCAGGAAAGACCTGTGGGGGAATTTATTCATTTATATTCACACTACTGTCCCAGCAGCAATGTCAGCTGTCGGTTGTCCTGATCATTAGGTGTTTGTGGAGACCCATAGACCAATGGATGGAACAATACTGTTGCTACCTCCACACCCTTGGTTGTCTGGCATCCTTGTCTTTGCATTTTCCTTTCACAAAAATCATTTTAAAAAAAGTTGTTTATGGTGGGTAGGATGGGCATCTCACAGCAGATGGGGCAGTTTATGCTATACATTGCTGTCTGGTGTACATGTTCCACAATTTGTAAGTTTATTATTCTCCTCAGCAAAGTTGGCTTTTTATAGACCAGTACCACCAGGTAGGGATGTGGACATTTTAACTTGCTGTTACTTATTAACCTGGATTCTTGCACAGTCTCTTATAGTTTGGTTTCTAGCAGGCAAAATTCATTTGAAAGATGGGTCGCCTGATGCTCAGTTTTGCTTTGCTCTTCTGTGCCTTATACCCAGTAAACAGCAACTTTGTGATTGAAGGAATAAGAAACGTTCAGGTTTGTACAGACAATGTATTGAATGTAATTTTGTGGTCACATTTTAATGTTGCAGAAGGTACACTAAAAAGGATGAGATTATACAGAATACATGAAGTTAATGTGTCATATTCATGCTTTTTACAGCAAATTATTTTAACATATAGATTAAAGGGGTTGTGTCACTTCACATAGAGAAAGTTAATACAAGACACTTACTAATGTATTGTGATTGTCCATATTGTCTCCTTTGCTGGCTGTAAGTATTTCTCCATCACATTATACATTGCTTGTATCCAGGGGTTACAACTAGTGATGAGAAGTATTCAAAAATTAGATTTGACTGCTTCGCCAAATTTTACAAAAAAAAATTGCTTTTAATTGCATGTCTTTGTAAGTAGTTGGTGCAATGACAGGGAGCTGTGATTGCGCTGCTCCTCGTCATTGTACCCCTCAGATGCCGCGTTCTTAATTGATTGCAGCATCTGACAGTAATAACACAGTGTAAAATAAAAAAACAAATAATAATATCATACCTAACCTCATCCATTTGATCGCAAAGAGCTAGCCACCTCCATCTTGATTGAAGATCTTGTGCAAAATCTTGAGCAGCCCATAATGATCTCATCACGTTGGTCAGTGTGGTGACGTTATACATTGCCACGCACAGGATTTCGTGCAAGATCTTCAATCAAGATGGCGGCGGACGGCTCTTCACACTCAAATGGAGAAGGTAAGTGTGATTTTTTAAAAATTTTTAATCGCCATTCCGGGAAAATTGATTTGCTACCACAAAGCAAGTGGGCTTCGCAGCAAATCGAATTTTCCTTGAAATTCGGATCTAATTCCAATTTGTGGAGTTCGATTCGCTCAACACTAGTTATGACCACCCTGCAATCCAGCAGCGATGGCCGTGCTTGCACACTATAGGAAAAGCAACCCACCTCTCGCATCTGCGCTGCAGCAGTTCTGCAACCCTTGGAAATGGACAATGTATAATGTGATGGAAAAATGAATGAAGCCAGCAAGTGAGGCAGCATGGACAATCTCAATACATTAGTAAGTGCCTTGTATTAACCTTGTCTAAATGCCATTTGCTGAAGTGAGACAACCCTTTTATTGCAAAGGAAAGGAGTAACACATGAATTCGGTAGGTCCATCTGATTCATCATTTTCTATGCCTGTTCTTGGTATAGAAAATGATTTAAATCTACGTCAGCAGGGGAACTGCCATAGATTTAAGCAAGTCACACGGCCACCAGTAAAGCGCCTAAGTTATGTAGAGGCCGGCACCTCTACATAACTTAGGCATGTCAAGCAGCATTATACATTATACAAGGAATAAACCACCAGGCTTATGCAGAGTCATAGTAGAATAAATAGGGTTTGTCTGTACTATGCATGAGAGCAAGGGTTTGAAAGCAAGATAGAAGCCTCTTCCTCTTTTAGTGCCCAAAATCTCCCGACATACCACTTGACATATGTGGTCATTTGTCCATCTCTTCTGTTACCTGTTCTCCGAAATCCCTTGTTCCCCCGAGATTCCAGCCTCAGGTTTTCACCCCCTTTGAATATCAGTTATACCACTTTCTTCAAGGGGCAGTGACTTTCTCTGGTCTCTACATTATGACAACTGGAGTGCATCTGTAGGACTGAGCCATGTAGTTGAATAATATCATTGATTTACTTAATTTTTAATACTGTGACCCTCCCTGTGATTCTGCACTTCTGTCATTTTGAAAATAGCACTGCATTGAGCACCTTTAAAGGGCATCTGTCAGCAGATTTGTACCTATGACACTGGCTGACTTGTTACATGTGCACTTGCCAGCTGAAGGCATCTGTTTTTTTCCCATTTTCATATGTATCTGCATTACTGAGAAAAATTATAATTTTAATAGTTTTAATATATGCAAATGAGCCTCTAGGAGCAACGGGGGCAGTGTCATTAAACCTAGAGGCTCTACTCTCTCTGCAATTGCAGCACCCTTTGGACTTTGACAGGATCAGGTGTGATGACATTTACACTACCTGGTCCTGTCAATCAAAGTGCAGAGGGCGTGGCAGTTGCAGAGAGAGCAGAGCCTCTAGGTGTAACAGCAACGCCCCGGTTGCTCCTAGAGGCTCATTTACATATATTAAACATCATTTTTCTCAGCAATGTGGAAACATATGAACATGGGACCAACACAGATGTCTTCAGCTGCCAGGTGCACATGTAACAGGTCAGCCAGTGTCATAGGTACAAATCTGATGACTAGGGATGAGCGAACCGAACCGTAACGAACCAGATTCGTTACGAACTTTCCCAAAAGTTCGGTTCGTCACCAAACCGAATTTTGAGAAAGTTCGTAACGAATCTGGTTAAAATAATGGCGACGCAAAATATACGCATATTTATTGAGAATGTACGCTAATGCGTTCAAATTCAGTTAAGTAGCATACAATTGACAATGCTACACTGTATGTTCGTTACTTGAGTAGGAATGTTCGCAGATGCAGTGTATGCGTACGCTAATGCGTACATATTTAGTTAAGTAGCGCACCTTTGACAACATTACACTGTATGTTCGTTATTTGTGCGGGAATGTTCGCATTAGCGTACGCATTAGTGTAAATTCTCAAATATGCGTATATTTTGCGTCGCCATTGTTGAAGTCACTTGTTTTTTTTCCACTGTTTTCATTTTAATAGCAACTGCAAGTAAACGAAACTATACCCTATGTGACTCCCATTATTGTAGAAGCAATTATTCAGCCGTTATAGCAAGGTTCGTTTTAGGTTCGGTTCGTACGAATCCGAAATTCAAGAAAGTTCGCCGAAGCGAACCGAACTTTTCAAAAGTTCGCTCATCCCTACTGATGACATCTATAACACCTATGCCCTGGAATCTGCTTCAGAAATGCCTAATGGAGCATCCAAGACAGATGTGAACAAAGCCTAAATGAAAAGTATATTGCACAGTATAATTTGTTGTTTACTGTTTCTTTTTGCTTTACAGAAAAGAAGCATTGGAAAGGTAAGACATTTTAGTAAACAGAAAAAAAATCTATCTATCTATCTATCTATCTATCTATCTATCTATCTATCTATCTATGTGTTGTAGATTGGTTGTATAAGGGAGTCATATTTTGCCAAGATTCCTTTCCTATGTGAAGTTGTAAATAGTCATATGGAAGGTGTTCAGTTTATTAATACAGAGTGCGGCTACTTAACAGAATCAGGAAGGCAGGGAATCAAATGTGACTATAGGCCCATTAACCTGGCTTGATGGAGCAGATGATTGTCATAAAGCCTGCTCATCATTGAAAGAGACGTTATACATATATATATATATATATGTATATTATATATATTTGTGTGTATATATATATATACATATTGATCTCCTCCACAGTATAGGGAGTTGCACTCACTAATGCCATTGCTCGTCCCCATACAGAATCAGTGTTTGCCGGCAGCTGAGGCTATTTAGACGGCACAATCTGCTATTGGCAAACAATGATTTAGGTGTCTGCACCAATGACCATATTGCCCAATGAATGAGCGTTTCACTTGTTTATTGTGTAATTGGCGGCACCGTTACAATGGCAGATTATTAGTAATGAGCATTTGTATGAATGCTCGTTAATGACAATCTACCTGAATATCAGGTAGTATAAAGGGTCCCTAAGCCTGTGCTCACATCAGGTTTTTGTCCCACGTCTACGTATACACATGTACTGTATATGTTAAAAAGATGCTTCTGATGGATACAGTGCTATTTATCACCGAAGGGTTCCACTGTGAAAACAATTTATCTGTTTAACATATAACTTTTTTCTACTGAATTCTGCTGGATGGAAAAAGCAAAGTATACTACGCTTTTGCATTCTTTTTTTCCCCTAATGTGTATAAGGTAAATATTTCACACAAAAAAGTAAACACACCCTAAGTTCACTTGCACACGACCGTATGCCATTTTCCCATATTAATGAACACAGCGGTGTCTGCTGGCCGAAGTATTACTACATTACACACACTCCTGTTCACTGATTACAATTGACAGACAGAAAAATAACAAAGGCTTGGCTTGTTTGGGCAACAAGCCTGTACATTCTACCTTAACATAGGCAGTGAAAATTATATATGAGCTTTTTATGGCTGCCCCGGCCAGTAGTAGTAGGGGACGGGGTATATCAGCATAGAGTGATAGGTAAAATAAATACAACAGACTGCAGTGGCCCTGGAAAAAATACTAAAAGTGGCCCTGTTTTGTAGTCAGGTCCAAATTGATGGAAAGCAGGGCCAGCAATACCATATTGTGGCACATACCACCCCAGCAGAGCGAAATACCACAGTCCATCACAAAATACTACCAGCAGTACAAAATACATCCCCAAAAACTTCCACTGGCCGGCCATGTGGAGGGCTCAGGCAGCCCCCTGGGCATCGGCCCACCGGGAAATTTCCCTGTGAGGTCTATGGCCAATCCGCCCCTGGTGGAACAGGACGAGTCTGACCCCTGGCTACATATGGATACTGTATCAGCAGATGACAGCAGATCATCCGGCTGAGAATGAGATGAGCGTGCCATCCACTCCACTACCTCATCTACTTTCTCCTCCACTACAATTTTGCTCCTCGGTGGGTTAGCCTGGTGGAACAACGGCCAAGTATGTTCTAGCTAGTAGATGCTCCGGCTACAAGTCTTTTGCCACTGCTGCCCTGTGCCAGTCTCCTTTTTTTTAAAGCTTGAAGTCTTGCTGGAACTGGACCCCTTTTGCTTATCCATTCCAGACATTTTTCAATTCACTTTGTGGCCCTACAGCTGGTCTTTGTCCCTGTATCTCACTGTCTCTCCCTATCTCTCTGTCTCTCTCTCCCTGCTTGATTAAATACTAGCCCTGAACTGGCCCTGCACTTGCCCTGCAGTATCCCTGATATGTGCAATATGGATTCCCAGAGCTATTATATCAAATTTTCACAAAACAGGTCTCAGAACTTCACACTCAGTGCTTCTGCTCGTCTCAGCAGTCGCAGCAGAAGTGATGCGTCACTGGCTTACCGAGCCTGAGCCAATCAGAGCAAGCCCTGCCCACTAGGTCAGGTGACCGCTTTCTTCCCGGGCTTTTGCGCACGATAAACGAACTAAGAGTAAATGTTCGCTAATGAATTGAATTCGTACGAACAGCGTATACAGTAACTTATACGCGGCAATAGTGTATAATTTATAGGACAAACTACGTAGCGAATGCGTACAAAGCCAAAGCGAATCACCTAATATTCGGATTCGCTTTGCAGCTAAAAATTCACAAGATTCGATACGAATCAATGAATCGACGAATCGATTCGCTCATCTCTACTTGTGATGTCACATAATCTGACAGCCAATAACTGAAACCCATTTTGTGAAGTCACAGCAGCTTACTTGACAGAAACAAAATTTTGATTTCACAGTAGCTTATGAAACTGAACCCAGCTTGTGATGTCATGATAGCATACTTGTGATGTCACAGCTCAAATAACTGAAACCTACTTGTGATGTCACAGCAGCTCACCTGACTGAAACACACTTTTGATGTCACAGCAGCTCACCTGACTGAAACACACTTTTGATGTCACAGCAGCTCACCTGACTGAAACACACTTGTGATGTCACAG
The DNA here is from genome assembly GCA_900303285.1 of Rhinella marina. NCBI lineage: Eukaryota > Metazoa > Chordata > Amphibia > Anura > Bufonidae > Rhinella > Rhinella marina. The sequence goes on along the minus strand of ONZH01018593.1, from coordinate 22,499 downwards.
CAGCTCACCTGACTGAAACACACTTTTGATGTCACAGCAGCTCACCTGACTGAAACACACTTTTGATGTCACAGCAGCTCACCTGACTGAAACACACTTGTGATGTCACAGCAGCTCACCTGACTAAAACTACTGCAATATCATTCTATATGCATGCAATTTATACTTTTACAGTTACAGATTAAACAAGTCAAGTCAAGAAACTCTATACATGAAATGGGTTTTCTTATTGTTTATATTTATAACGTATTCACTTTCACATGAAATGCCATAAACATCTGATAGGTATGGGACCTGAATCTATCTCCAGAACTGGTGTCCTGCTTTGTAGGAAGCCTGAGGCTCTTCCCAATCATTTCTGTTGGAGCTACGGAAACAGTTTAACATGGACGCTTGGATGTTTCTGTAACTCCCATAGAAAAGAGTGGAATGTGCCATGGAAACACTAGGCCACCTCTCCAGTCATTCTCTACCAGGACTTGGTGGCAGGAATCCAGCTCACCGGGCTGGCTCCCTATTTTAGAGACAAGTATGGGTCTTAGAAGTGGGATCCACATCTATCAGACATTTATGGCACATCTAGTGCCTCAGATGTCCGTGAGAATACCCTGTTAATTTCTGGATATAAAAATAACTTACACACATCCATCCATTCTCTGTCCTGCAGCCAGTAGATGATATTGAAGTCTACAGTATAATTATCAACAGTCAGGTGACATCTCGCTTTGCCCATAATGTCATCACAAGCAGAGCCGTTAATCAAGCCAGCGTGTCCAAAGAAGCCTTCTTTAATGTGGATCTGCCAAAAACAGCTTTTATTACAAATTTTAGTATGTAAGTACTACATTTTTACTGAGTTTTTTTTTTTTGCAATATTTGGGTATCAAACAAATGTCGTCTATATTAGAAATTGAGACCACCGGACTATAAGGTTGGCCATTGGATAATATTATGAAAAGTGTTCCCATAGATTAAAGACATGGTTCTGGTCATTTACTTTTTTGATATGTCAATCGGAAATTTAATTGGTGTCAATGATATCAAAAGGGGGCTTATCTTCATTAAAAATGCATTTATTCTCTTTGCTGAAAATGGAAAAGGGAAAGCTGCATGCTTGTGTTTGATGATGACAGATGACATAAGCGGCAAAAAACAGACCCCCATTGATTTACATTTCAGTTTATTTTTTTATTGGAGACCCATAAAGGGGTTGTTTACCTTTGGGAGCCTTTCTTCCAAACCCCCCTCTCCCTTCTCACACACACACGTCATCTAACCTGCAGAGGGAAACATACCTACCTGCTCCCCGCTGCTGGGTTCCAGCTTTATCAGTCCCCACTGCCTTGCTCCATCTAAGTGCGTGTGGGGGGGGGGGTCTCCCTGAAGGAGAACAACCCCTTTAAAGAAAAGGCATTGTTAGGATTAATGAGTGTCCTATACATGTAAATACCAATTGTAATGGTTATTACAGGACAATAGATGGAGTAACTTATCCAGGAGTAATTAAGGAAAAGGAAGCTGCTAAGAAACAGTATGAACAAGCTGTATCAAGGGGCCAAACAGCCGGACTTGTCAGGTAAATGCTATTTCTTTTGTGTGCAGTCAGCAGATTTTGGATATTTTCCTAGATGGAAGGTGGGAATAATTAAAGGCTATGTACACTTTTGAGGACAATTTTTTTTATTATTGCATTGTACTCATTTTGAGCTAAAATCGTTTTTTTAAATTGGTCTTTATTACAAATATGGAGCCCTTTTTTCTGTACAGGAATGAGATGCTCTAGCCAGTTAATCTGATGAGCTCCTTATCTCTGCTCTCTGACCTCCTAAACACTCATTATAGCTCAGTTCTTATCTTACTGATAAGAATGTGGTTTAAATAAATGTTTATGACCTCTTAGTAAATTAGAGATAAAAGGGTTATTAGACAACAGCACAAAGTGAAACTAAGGGCCCTTGCACACGACCGTATGCCCTCCGAGAGTGGGCCATATGTTCCGGAGCAGCATTGATCGTGTGCACGGGAGCGCACAGCATCATAGATTACAATGATACTGTGCACATTGGGCCACCCGAGGGACTATTGTCCCGCACTCATATGATCTTGTGAGTGCAGGACAATAGTCCCTTGGGTGGCCCGACGTGCACAGTATCATTGTAATCTATGATGCTGTGCGCTCCCGTGCGCACAATCAATGGCGCTCCGGGACATATGGCCCACTCACGGACCGTATATCTCAGAGCGCATACAGTCGTGTGCAAGGGCCCTAAAATGTATGAGTCACACATCTAGACAAACAGATAACCCTTTGTGACAGAACAGCTCAATATTTTTAATAAAGACCAATAAAAGGTGGGGTTTTTACTGGTTTCTGCAACAAGCTTGATGTTTACCACAGGTTTTTTTGACAGGCAACACCCTTAATGGTTACAAATCTCTCAATGAGGTATAGTTAAAATCAAAGATGTTAATTAGTTACACTATCTTTCTACGTGACAAAAACAGACATTAGGCTACTTTTACACCAGCGGCAGTGGATTCCGGCAGGCTGTTCCGGCGGGTGTACAGCTTGCCGGATCCGTGCTGCCGCTGGTGCATGTGTTTGGAACTACGCTCCGGCCCCATTCACTATAACGGGGGTGGGCCGCGGTTCTGGCCGCAGCACAGCAAACATGTCGTAGTTTTGGTCTGGCCGCCTCTCGGCAAGTTTGCCGTGCTGCGGCCAGTATAGCGGTCCCCCCCATTATAGTGAATGGGGCCGGAACTGCGCTCCAACGGCAGCACACCCGTCGGAACAGCCTGCCGCTAGTGTGAAAGTAGCCTAACATGGTCTCTTTAAGAGGCAACAGCTCCATCTCCCTCTAGCTTTTGTGGCAACCACCACATGAGTGGTGACACTCTGGCTCCAATCTCCTCAGAGTGGCAGCAATTAAGATGGTTGTATCTGCATTTATCACCGCAGCTATCTCTACACATGGAACATTACTGCATAGTACCAGTCAGTCGCAGTGTGCCCTCCCTCATGATACACAGATTTGAACATAGTATCTCACATTGGGTTGTGTACAGGCAGCAGGCTGGCTGCACTTGACCAAAGGCTTGACAAATATACAGGCAGCAGCCTGCTTGCAGGATGCACAGACAACTCAGCTTCTTACCCTTCAGATCCAACATCAACTCCTTTATGATGCTTAGCTACTCTGTGGCCCTTTCTGTACCCTGAGTTGTTGACTCCACTTGCTAGCTACCTGCAGGAATATTGCTGGTTTTGTTTCCAGCAGCAGCTTTGTGTTCATTCTTTAATCTGTCTTCCTGTTACTGACATGAGGTCTGCAGTGCTCTGCTCTTTTTATCTCTCTTTCAGAAGTAAGCACCAGAACTTTACAGCTCCATCTGTTGCCTAGTAGATGGAACTGATAACTATAGTGCTGCTCCAATTTCCAGCAAGGATTTCGCCCCTGGAGAAGATGGATTCTGCAGCATTTATGCTATGAATCCTGCAATAAAGTCTGGGCTATTTTATGTAGCTTTGCTGCTAGGGCATTTTGGAGATACACTGGAGATATTCTACTGCAGTGGACCTGTCCCATGAGGAAAACCACGGTTAAAAACCATAAATGTGACAGAAATAAAATTGTTCTGTGAAGAAAAGTGGCTAAAATAACATCTATAACAAAGACTGATCTTAAAAAGGTTTTCTGGGAGTAAAATATTGATGACCTAACCTTGGGTTAAGTCATCTATATCTGATCAGTGGAGGTTTGACTTCTGACATTCTCGCTGATCAGCTGTTTGAGAGGCTACCATGCTATATTGCACTCTGCGGCCTCTTCCGAGGCCAGTGATGTTACATTCATTGGTCACATGGCCAAGGTGCAGCTGAAACCCATTCAAGTGAATGGGCCTGAGCTGTCGTACCAAGCACGGCCAGTATACAATGTTCAGCGCTGTGCTTGGTGGTATATTATTACAGCATAGCATCTGCCATATTTATCAATCAGAAGTTTTAATACATGTGCTCCAATATGTTATTATAAGAGGATGTACTTTATGATACTACATATACAGTATAGTGTAGCACGTACGGTATACGACATACTAATATAAAGTCATCTTTATTGCTGGTCTATACAGGGCCTCTGGAAGGAAGACAGAGAAGTTCACTGTGTCTGTGAATGTGGCTCCAGAAAGTAAAGTTACATTTGAGTTGGTCTATGAAGAAATGCTGAAACGTCACCTTGGAAAGTATGAGATGTTCATCAAAGTTCAACCAAAAACTCTTATAAGAAAATACGAGGTACAGTTCCTGCAGAAGCATTTTAAATGGGACAATATAAAAAGACAAGAACTAATTTATTTAACCAAGTGTGTACCTTCCATAAAGGCAGTCCACAGAACTGTTATGGGGCCCGGGGAGGGAGGGGGCAGGGTTGCCACACTGATCTCCTTCTCTCTTTCTTCCCTTCTGAGATGAAAACATAGCATTTTCATGCACCCACCCCTAGGGGGAGCTCAATGCAAAAACATTATTATAGTTTCTATTGCACTATATAAGCTGTTATTCACTGAGCTCCCCCTAATGGTGGCTGCAGGCAGACATCTATGTAATATATGAAGTGAAACTAGAGAAATTATCAGGGTATTTGTGTCAGTTGTTTGCTGTCTGCTCAGTGTCTACTCTGAGAAATTTATTGTTCAGGATGAGCGCCATATTTTTGATGCACCTGTAACACTTTCCAACAAAGAAGTTGGATAAGGCAGCTGAGGATGACTTTTTTTATTACAATTTTTTAATTAAAATTTCATCTGCTTATCTCCTTAGTGATCACCCATACGCCTTTTTATTGCGGTCACTAAGGGGTCTTCGGCTGGGCCGCTGCTTTTTTACAGCTGGCCAGTCTAAATGCTACACAGGTCCCCCTTGCAGTGGGGGCCTGGCTGTCACAGCCCTGCTCTAACAGCCCGAACCAGCAGGAGTATCGATCTGGGCTGTTTATCACTTTACATAGCGTGCGCATGTAAAGTGCTGACAAAGGGAGCGGACTCCCTCTGTCTCCCATTAGCACCCAACAAATGCGATAGCGGGGTGCCGATGTGTGTGAAGGCTGGCACAGGTTTGATGTACGTCCCAGATCAGCCTTGAGTAATTTCCAGCAGACCTAATAACAACTTAATAACAAGCATCATTTACTCCAAAATGATACCAATGAAATGGGAATGGGACCCCCTAGGTGCAGGTAGCTGTTTCTGTACTAAGACTCACTGACTTCTGGGTGCACCTACCAGTCTTCATTGGATGCTCTGCCTCCTGGGTTCAGGTATCAGTCTCTCTTAGATGCTCAGCCTTCTGGGTACAGGCACCAGTCTCTCTTAGACACCTCAGGCACCTAGACATCTGTGTGTCTCCATACCTGATCCAGGTGTTCTCTACTCTTCTGCCTTGCATCCAGCAAGGAGACTCAAAATTAAAGAGTGTGCCCCAAGGGAAAGAAGGGTTGTGCCTCTCTCCTATTTGCGGCACACATGACCTAGGGAGCGCTGGAGCAGGGATTAGCCACCAAGAGGACTAACATCACCCTCATTGCCACCTCTCCTATCCTCCACTCTAGCTCTGCCTGATTCCCCCTTGCAAGCTGATATTCACTTCTATGGCACTGCTACGAGCACTGTATTTGGCAGTCCCTTAGAAGTTAATGGAGCGTAGGACACACAGGCTCACTGTGACTCCATTCCCATGGGGCAGTTCAGCTGCACTTCAATACCCCGTTCTCGTGATTTCTTTGGAGCCCAGCGGTCGGACCCTCACGATCAAACACATATTCCCTATCCTGTGGATAGGGGTGTGTTATTAGTGGCACAAGCCCTTTACCACATATACATGCACCCCAAAAAGGTACGAAGAGAAACATCAACTCAGTGTTATGTGCCTGATGCTGGGGAGAGCATGATGTGTTCATTGGGGGAACAGGGCTAGGTGAGTATTATTTTTTTTCATTTTATTGGCACTACAAGGGGTTCACTATTACATGGGGGCACTAAGGGGTCATCTTACTGTGTTGGAGCACTAAATGGGCATAACTATTGTAAAGAAGGTCACTTAGGGAGGATAACTACTGTGTAGGCGTACAAAGGGCACTGGGCAGGTTTGGGAGGGTATAGATAGTCATTGAGCGGAGATAGCTGCATAGATTAGCGTAAAAAACAAACATTTGCAGCAGCACAAAAAACAAAAATTAGAGCAATTAAAGGGGTTGTGCCATCTTGCCATTTCTAAGGTAAGTTGGGAGCAGAGCGGCTTGCTGGCTGTTTCCATAACGCTCATGCACTGCAATGGAACCTACTGAAACAGCGGATCGCTATCCTTCTTTGCTGTTTCCCGGCCACAGGTGGTCTGCGATTAGTCCCATCTCACTTTAAAAAATACAGCTTGTCCTTCTGAAAACAGGCCCTCATGCAGTTAGACTGATAGAAAAAAGTTATAGCTCTTTGATGTTGGGGATTGCCTATGACAAAAGTACAACTGTGTTCCAAATTATTATGCAAAAAGTGTTTAGGAGTGATAAGGTAAGAATTTTTTTGTTTGTCAGTTAAACTCATTGATGGTGATGTGTGTCAGGGCTCCCACTGAAACCAATTGCAGACACCTGTGCTAATTAGTTTGGCAGGTGTGTCCAATTAAAGGCAAGACTACTTAAAGGGGTTGTCCAAGTTATGGAAAAAAAATATAGCACTGTAAATCTGATGGGTAGCAATATATAACTAAGTTCAGCAAGTTTTAGGCAAAAAAATCTATATTTCCTCATTTCCCTGGTTCTCTTCTGGCCTTTGTTTACATGCAGTAATAACAATCTCTGCCCCTCCCCCCTTCTCTGCAAAGGCAGTGAATATAAGTGCTGTGAGTACATGTCTGCCTGCTGGGATACTCAGCAGCATGTTGTTTGTGTAGGACTACAAGTCCCAGCTGTACAATGACACTGCTGATACACACAGGAAATTCTCCCTACCTGTTCTTGTACAGTTCCTCTATAGCTCCTTGCCCAGCATTTGTCTCCTCTCACTGCTGCAGCTACTATTTGTTGTAAAGTCTTGAGCCCTCAGTGTGTTCTGGCTGAAGGGGTTAATGTTTTATCTGAAGGAATCCAGGGAGAGAGCAGATAGCATGAGCCCAGCAAAGAAAGGGGGCGTGGCCAGTGACGTCTTGTGTACAGACTGTTATCTGAACTCTGAGGCTTGTACACGAAACATCACAGACCAGGGAGATAAGGTGACATCATAGGTCATGTGACCCTCAGTCAACTCTGCGAAACCAGCAGCTTTAGAAACACAAAGTATATGGGAAAGTTGTTATACCTGACAAGTTAGAAACATATAAAGAACAAAAAAATAACTCGGACAACCCCTTTAAGAAGGCTGTCCCACATTATTAAGCAGCCTACATTTTCAGCCAAAATGGGAAAGAAAAAGGATGTGTCGGCTGCTGAGAAGCAACAAATTGTGGAGTGTTTAGGTCAAGGCATGACTACGATCAACATTGCCAAGACACTTCATCGTGATCATCGCACAATCAAGAAGTATGTAGCTGATTCACAGCACACACGTGTGCGTGCTGATAAGGGAAAATTGAGGACTCTTTCCAACAGGCAATTACGTCAGGTTAAAAGAGCAGCTGCAAAAATGCCTTGTCATAGCAGCAGACAAGTTTTTGAAGCTGCTGGTGCCTCCAACGTCCCCCGAACAACAAGATGCAGGCTCCTTAAGAGGTTTACAGCTGTGCGTAAGCCATCCTGTCGACCTCCTCTATCCATTGCACACAAGCAGAAATGGTTCCAGTGGGCCAAACAATACATGAAGACTGACTTCAAAACTGTTTTGTTCACCGATGAGTGCCGTGCAATGCTCGATGGTCCAGATGGATGGAGTGGAGGATGGCTGGTTGATGGACACCCCATGCAAACACGGCTACGGCGCCAACAAGGAGGAGGTGGAGTAATGTTTTGGGCTGGAATCATGAGGAGAGAGATTGTCGGCCCCTTTAGGATCCCTGAAGGGGTAAAGATGAACTCCATAATGTATGTGGAGTTTCTCAAACAGCACTTCCTGCCATGGTTCAAGAAGAAGAACCGTGCATTCCGCAGCAAGATCATTTTCACCGTCTGCACGCTGCAATAATAATGCACCGTCTCATGTTGCAAATAACACATCTGCATCTCTGGCTGCTATGGGCATAAAAGGGGACAAACTTATGGTGTGGCCCCCATGCTCCCCTGACCTCAACCCCATTGAGAACCTCTGGAGCATCATCAAGAGGAGTGTCTATGATGGCGGGAGGCAGTTCACATCTAAGCAACAGCTCTGGGAGGGTATTCTGTCCTCATGCAAAACAATTGAAGCAGAAACCATCCAAAAAATGACAAATTCAATGGACGAGAGAGTTCAGAAGCTCCTTTCGAACAAGGGGTCCTATGTGCAAATGTAACATCACCTAGAATAAAGTTTTGACTTGAAAACTGTTTGATTTCAGTTTGTAATAACCTGCTAATGCTTATAATGTCACAAATGACCACTTTTTGTTCTTAATAAAAATGAAAAGGTTGAAAATTCTGCTGTGCATAATAATTTAGAACATGCATTTTGAGTGTTTATTTTTTTTTTAAATATACTGTTATCATAGGCAGTTTGTTCAAAAACCTTTCAATTATACTCGAATAGTTGATGACTGGAAAATTACAATGACTGCAATTCATATAGGTAATTTTGGAAAATATGAGAAAATATTATTTGCATATATGCAGGTGTTAACTGGGTAACATTTTTTTCTATGTTTTTCAGATTGAAGTACACATACATGAACCTCAAGGCATCAGCTTTCTAGATGCTCAAGCTTCTTTTCTAACAAATGACCTACTACCTACTATACAAAAGTCTTTCTCTGGAGAAAAGGTAATATCTTAATGGCAAAATTTGTACACTATTTGTGTTGCTATGTTTCCATTATCTCACATGTACCTGTAAAGTGGTTATTTACTGTACATACCCTTGTCAACATTGAAATTGCAACACCAAGAAGAACAAACTTTAAAACTATGAAAATTGAACAAGTAGCAGATGTCTCTAAAATCTACAGATGATCATAAAAGTCAGATTGAAAGCAAAGCTTTTTAGCCACATGAAACCTCAAAAATCAGATCAGATCATGTGGAATCATTGTGTGATGCCTTCTTGAACTGAAATACCTTGGTTTATCACTGTGTGCCATGGCGGTAGTAATTTATTCTGTAATGCAAGTGAAATTGGAGGTCACATCCCAGGCTTAGGATGGCAAACAGTGTCTACTAGTGATGATCGATAATATGCAAAATAACCATGGAGCCCCAGTTATGGGTCTACAACACAGTAAAAGCTCATACTTGATACTGAATAAATCGAGATATTTTGAATATTTTGTTTTAATTTTTTATACAATTTACATTTTATTTACATGTTTATCGATCAAGTGATGTCTATAACTCCATAACTTTTCCTTCTTGGTGTTGCAATTTCAGTGTTGAGGAGTATAATATATACATGTGTTCTTAGCTTTTCTTTAAAGGAAAGTTTATTTAGAAGGCTTGGATACTTGCACATTGTGTAGCTTTTCACTATGTTGGGCTTTGCTGATTCACTGCAGCTGGAATGACATAGATTGCCTGCCTCCCATAGCCATTGGTAATCTTACACAAAATTGTTAATTGTAGACCTGTTCTTGTGTTGCCATACAGACACATTTAGGACACCAATTATTATGGTTTCCTGTCTTTTTTTTGTCTTCAGGGTCAGATCTCTTTTAAACCCACAATAGATCAGCAGCGTTCATGTCCCGGCTGTGATACCACATTACTGAATGGAGATTTTACTGTGACCTATGATGTTAATAGAGAATCCATTGGAAACATACAGGTGAGGTGTTGTTAGTGCTGGATTTTTACAAGGGAGTTTCCAAGCTTAAAGGTGCCCATGGTGTTGCACCTCTCCCACCGTCAATACACACATTATATGGACTGTCCGAAAGGATGAATAAGGATTTAATTGAGATGGAAAATCTTTATAGGGAATAGAGTTTATTTGTTGTTATAGAGGGATCTCTTGTCCCCATAGAAAATCATTGTTCCAACGCAGCAGATCTTTGTTCATTATGATCTGCTGCACAGAAACAATGATATTTTGCGCCGGCAGAACAACACAATCATCTGATAAACAGGCATTTGCTCATTCTTCGGGGGGATTGCCGGCACCTTTCACACAGGCCAATTATCGGGAACAAGCGTTTATACAAAGCTCATTCCCAATAATCTGCAAAATCATCAGTCTGTGTGAAAGGACCTTAAAGGGAGTCATTCACCTGTTTTCCACCTATATAACTAACAGCAGTGCCCCACAGAAGATTGCAGACACATCCCAGACATACCTGTGTGCACTCTGTGTCTGTATTACATGTCACATCCCAGACATACCTGTGTGCACTGTGTGTCTGTATTACATGTCCAGGAAAAGCACTTTTATTCTGCAGGAAAACAGTTCCCAAGTGCCCAGCTGAAAGTGAAACTAAAACAGCTGTCTCTCATGACTCGATTTCTAACAGCTATATCTTTTGCTATACTGGATATCATTTTGGTATCATTTGAAAGCTTGGAATGTCAGCTTTCAAAAAAGGTCAGAACTATTTTTCTATCTGCTACCAATCCCAAGATATGAGTAGCTAAAGCAGCCCTCCAATCTTCAGTCTGGTTTGCTTTGGGTACTTGCAGCAGCAGAGCCGGGCACTTGGGAGCTGTTTTCCTGCAGAATAAAAGTGGTTTTCCTGGACATGTAATACAGACACAAAGTGCACAGAGGTATGTCTGGGATGTGTCTGCAATCCTCTGTGGGGCAGAACTCTTAATTATATAGGTGAAAAACAGGTGAAAGACTCCCTTTAAAGGGGTTATGCCATGATTGATGTAAAAATGAAAGTCAGACATAGTACATGGCAATACCTTTCTAACAAAGCTACAAGCTGTCCTGTATCTCACATAGGTCCCGAGATCTCCACATTCACTGCTTCAATTGCTCTGCTAAATTATCTTCAGCCAGGCAGCTCAGGGGGTGCGTCCTTTCTGCTGCAGCTCTCTCTCAATAACTGCCACAGCTTCTAACAGAACATATGACTGGTGGCAGTTGAAGATTTAAATTGAGCTTGTACGACCACCTCAGTGAGGTGGACAGAGAAATAAAGAACAGCAGGTGGCACTATACAGATATTTGATATTGCATAACTAACATTTTTAATTATATGGAATTACAAAAGTATTCAGATCCAGGTACTGGTTTGAAAACTGTAGAATATGTTTTGTGACACAACCCCTTCAAATCTCATCTACTGTAATCTATGTGTCCTGCTTTTATTCAACTAATTTCTTGCCTTTATGTTAGAACAATCCAGCCTTTAGGGCTCATGCACAAGAATGTATATTTTTTCCGTGTCCATTCCGTTTTTTTTTTTTTTTTTGCGGGCCATATGTGGAAGCATTCATTTCAATGGGTCTACAAAAAAAATGGAAATGACTGTACGTTTCACACAAAAATAGAACCTGTCCTATTATTATCTGCAAATCACATTCTGTGGCTCCACTAAAAGGCTAATGCACACAACAGTGCTGTGTTTTTTCCTCTATTTGGGGAACAGGCAACCCATTGAAGTGAAAGGGTCTGCAGCAAAAAATATGGCTCAGATTTGGGCCCAAACAACGGTCATGTGCATGAGCCCTTAATGAAATACTCACTGCTAGGAGGGATCCACCCCATTAATGCTGCATAAATTGTGAGCCCGTCATTACACATACATCATTAGATACACTTTTGGTATGACAATAACTTTGCTATATTTGTTTTTTAGGTTGTCAATGGATATTTTGTTCACTTTTTTGCTCCCCCTAAATTGTCTAGCGTACCAAAAAATGTAGTTTACATCATAGACAGAAGTGGATCAATGTGGGGTAGAAAAATGGAGCAGGTAAGATATTCTGTACATCATTTTGTACTTTCTAGATTCTGATCAGTCTGCACTAAAGGTCGATTTGGGTGTTACCAGTTGGGGTGTGTCCTTGCACAGTAAAACCCTTTCTAACCAGTGTCGCTATTGTCAGATTGCGCAGGGACACTGAACTGGAATGCTGCCAATTTATTCACAAACTTTTACAAAAAATAATGGCACAATGTAGAGTCATATGAGTAGATGCTCCATAATTATTTTTACATGGGGAATGCAAGTAGTTACTAAAACAGAAATGTGACAGCTGTTCTTTAAACAGTTTTCCAAAAAACAGTACTTTCTGTAATTTCTCATATTATTCAGGACCTCTTATAAAACCTTTATTTGCTGAAACCGTAATATCCCTTTAAATAACTTGCAGATCTACGTGTATGCCTCTTAAGATAAGTAATTCAAATTTAAAAAACTCCTTAATATGTACCTACTTATACGTTATGAAATTATGCCATGCCCTATAATGTACTGAATGTGTATGATTTTTTACGCACATAGAAAAGCAGCTGTTTTACTAAATTTACTAAACCAATAGTAATCCCATTGTGTGACCTGATAAACTAAGGTCTCCTGTCTTTAAATTCATGTATTGCATATGAAATAAATAACAACTGTATCTGTACACAGACGAGAGAAGCCCTTCTCCGAATTCTGAATGACACGTCAGAACATGATCACTTTAATTTCATACTGTTTGACCACAGAATTGATCCATGGAAGGATTCTTTAGTCAAAGCAACCCCTGAAAATCTGGAAGAAGCTAGACATTTTGTCAAGACAATTGATGCTGTTGGCAGTAAGTAAAGTTTTCTCTTAAAGGGAGTCTGTCAGCTCATTTGAGCGTTTTAGACAGCTCATATCACGATTTTGCACCTCTCCTTATTCATCCTCCTCCTCTGGTTTAGATCTCATGCGAGCACCGGTCACCGCCGGGCCCACGCATGTGCACTGTTAACAACAATGCAGTGCGCATATAAGGGCCTGGCGTTTCCGTGAGATCTAAACGCTGGATATTCCCAGTGATACACGTGGGCCAGTTTTCTTCACAATGCTCACCTTTTAGTTTGGGGCTTATTTCATTTGCAGGTATTGTCTTATATTAATTATATACAATGCATATCCCAATTATTAAAATATAACTTTTATTAATAGATGTCTAAGATCCAAAAATGGAAAAACTCAAAAAGGAAATAACCTTATTATATTGTCCACTTGGAAGGGTAGCATATAAAGGTTTAGCTCAATCGGAGGTGGGGGTCTTACTCACGATTGGTTGATAGCGCCTTAGGATATCTCGGTATTGATCACTGTGAAGGCGGGCAGTTGTTAGAGATACAGGTAATCAGTCGGGATCAAATGATGTTCTATCCCTTCACTGACCCTGCTCGCTATCCCTGCCTACAGGCAGAGCACCCGCCCCGAAAGGGGCGACCCCACCTCTCGGTGGCTAAACCCTTAATTACACCTGTTATACACCCTACAAGGGCAACCTATGATCCATGCTAGGGACATATATATATGTGTCCCAGTCCCGACGCTGCTTTTCTCCAGCTGACGCTGGTTCCTCAGGGGACCAATAATATACAATCTGAAAAGAAAATGTAGAATCCTTATAATCATATATCAGGACTGAGCGTGAGAAAACATTCACTAGGTCCTTCCTATCTTACCTTGATAGATAATTTGAAGACCCTATGATAAGGTGAGACCTTTTCAGCCCGGATGTAGGCTAGCGGCGTCTGGACTCATTCAAAACCGGCGCCTATTTATAGTCAAGGCTTATGAGAGGTGCTTCGTACGTCACTTCCGTTTACGTGATATACAATAGGGCGCATGCGCTAATCCATTGGCCCTAGTGATAATGTGTCACTTCCTGTCTGTGGAACGCAGGAGCGTTTCACCTCCCGGAGCTCCATTCTTCATAATGACGGTATGTCACTTCCTATCGGTGGAACGCAGACGTGTTCCACCCCCCGGAGCCACCAGAACCAGATAGTATACTGGTAAAACGCTATGCGTTCAGGATCTACAACATGATCCAGTTAAGGTAAATTGCTGAACCAATAACAAGGAGGATCAGATCAAAGCACCACCAAATCTGAACACTTTGTATATATTCAGAAAAAGGAATATTTCAACACACAAATATTTCACCGATTTAGTGGAGACAGACTAATACTCTCAGAACCAAGAAGAATATTCCTACATCCACACAGATAAAGCCAAGCCACAGTATATGATTCACTGATAATATTATTTATGAGCCCCAGGATAAACGGGGACATAAAAAAGGGTCATTAAAAAGATGAAACACTTATTGGTGGATCTCTCCCGATCCGATTCCCAATCTAGAGCTAATTGATAGATGGCTATTTTATATTTAATATACTCAAAGGTATTACCGAAAAAATCCTGACTCTTTATAAAAAACTGCTGAAGGATAATTGTTCATTGAGTCCCACGGGGCTCAGTGTACCCAGCCTATAAATCCATTGTGTCTCCCTTTGTAGGATTCTCCTATTCCAGTCTCCTTTTCTTAGGGAGAGAGGAATAACCTCTATTACCTGGAAGCTGATATGTTTGGCATTTCCATCATGACATTGTAAAACGTGATTTGCAACTGATGTATCACTTTTGTGTTTAATGTCTCCCAGGTGATCACCAATTCTTCTCCTTAAAGGGGTATTCCCATCTCACAAATGTACTTTGTATAGTTAGATATAGCCATACCAATATTATTACTAATAGAATGTATTTATATAAAATGTACCATTTAGTAGATTTTCCTATTTGTATATCCATTGTCCCACACACATCAGTCAGGCCGTTGCCCCTAGTTACGACCACCGCGGCCATGTAGTAGTGGTGGCCGGCTTGCTCTTATTCAATCCCGCTCTGAGGAAACTGCTGTATTGAGAATGCACATTGCATGAGCATGCGGAGACACATCTTAGGGTTGTAGCATTTATGTCTGCGCTTCCAAAACACAGAGAAACGGATCCTGTTCCAAGATCAATTCATCTCTATGGAGCAGGATCCGCTTATAAAGTCTGCGTTTTGGACGGATCCTGACCATTGTGTTTCGGACTGGTAGCGTCCAAAACACAGATGTGAAAGTACCCTAAGATGTGTCTCCACATGTTCATGTAATGTGCGTTCACAATACAGCAGTTACCTCAGAGCGGTTTGAACAAGAATAAGTCGGTCACCACGACTACGTGGCCCCGGTGGCCGTAACTAGGGGCAACGGCCTGACTGATGTGTGTGGGACAATGGAAATACAAATAGGTAAATCTTCTAAGTGGTACATTTTATATAAATACATTCTATTAGTAATAATATTGGTATGGCTATATATAACTATACAAACTACGTTTGTGAGATGGGAATACCCCTTTAACTCACGTTTAGTCTTCCCTATATAATTCAGAGGGCAGCTACAAGTCATAAGATAAACTACCCCCACTGTCTTACAATTGGCAAAGTCCCTCATATAATATGTTTTCTGTGATGTAGTACTGGAAAACTCTTTGGATACTTTAATAAATTGACAGAAGGAACAACTGCCGCATCTAAATGTTCCCAATGGCTTGCGATCCAGCCAAGTTCCTTCCTTTTTTGGTGTTATATACAGGCTATGTACCAGGCGATCCCTCAAGGATCTACCCTTTCGAAACGTGACTGATGGATGGGGGGTCAGTATGTCCAATAGGTCCTCGTCCGTTTTCAAAATGTCCCAGTGTTTTCTAAGGATTTGGAATACCCTATCATGTGCTGTATCAAAAGTTCCAATTATTCTAATGGGGTTTGAATCGACTGGTTTTCTCCTGGGTCTCAACAAGTCTTCTCTAATAAGCGATTTTGAGAGAGTGAAGGCCTGTCTCAAAGTGTATTCTAGATAACCCCTCTGTACGAATCTGGATTTTAACTCATTAGCCTGTTTGTGGAAAATATTGAGATTACTACAGTTTCTTCTTACCCGCATGTACTGGCCTTTAGGTATACCTTTCTTAAGTTGAGGGGGATGATAGCTGTTCCAATGGAGCAAGCTATTCGTAGCCGTTGGTTTTCTGAAAATTTCCGTTTGTAGATATCCGGATACCTTTGATATCCTCACATCCAGGAAATTAATTTCCTTTAGACTGGCTTCCCAGGTGAAACGAAGACCAATCACATTAATGTTCAAGAAATGAACAAAACTCTTGAAGCTCTCCACTGGACCATCCCACAGTATGATAATATCGTCGATATACCTTCCCCAAAAGAGGATGTGGGAGGTCCAGTGAGAGAGTTCATCCACAAATACCAAAGAGTCCTCCCACCAGCCCAGGAGCAAATTAGCATATGTGGGGGCACACGGGCTCCCCATAGCTGTGCCCCTGAGCTGGTGGTAGAACTTGGACTCAAATATAAAATAATTCCGTGTTAGGATGAAATTCAGCAGTGATAAAAGGAAACTGTTATGTGGACGATATTGTATGTCCCTGGAGTCAAGGTAATGTTGTATCTCCTTCAAACCATACTCATGTGGTATACTACTGTATAATGCCTCGACATCAATAGATGCCAGAAGAATATGCTCTTCCACATTAATGTCCTGTAGCTTTGTCAAGAGATCAGTAGTGTCCCGTATGTAGGAGGGTAATGCCATAACAAAAGGACGTAGGACCTTGTCAATATAAATACTACTGTTTTGAGATAGTGACCCCACCCCGGATACAATGGGTCGTCCCTTTAACGGGGTCGACCCCTTATGTATTTTTGGTAATGCGTAAAAAGTGGGAATTACTGGATGTTTCGGAGTCATAAACTGCATTTCTCTGTCGGATATTAGTTTTTGCTCAAACGCATCCTCCAGGATGTACATCAGTTCCTCCACAAATTTTTCTGTGGGATCTGATTTCAGGACATCATAGCAATTCTTATCATCCAGCAGAGAATGACACATCTCAAGATATATAGTATGATTCATAATCACAGTATTACCACCTTTATCTGAAGGTTTTATAATTATACTGTTATCATCTTCCAGATTCTTTAGGGCATCCCTTTCCAAAGGGGACAAGTTCGGGTCCCTACATCCAATATTATTTATTTTCTCTAGATCTTGGATAACTAACCTAGAGAAAATATCAATGGAAGCTGTATCCTGTTGAGGTGGCATTTTGTTGCTTTTAGGGGCTAGTTTAGTAAATGGTCCCTGTCCCTTCACTCTATCCTCCTCCATATCTAGAGATGTTAGTAATCTGACCCCCTCAAGGCAATCCAGGGGAATACCCAATTTCTCGCACTCCTCTTTATCATTATTTTTATAGTATTTATGCCATTTTAGTTTCCGTATAAAAAGGTTGAGATCCTTAACCCATGAAAATATATCAAAATTAACCGTGGGAACAAAAGAGAGGCCTTTAGTTAAGACCTCCAACTCCTGTTTAGATAGGGTTCTAGTGGAGAGATTTATAATTTGATTGGCATCTATTTGCGCTTGTCGTACTTCTGACGTGTATCTCGTTCCCTTAGTTGGTAGGGTGGGTCTGGATGGGCCCCTTTCCCCCCCAAAGATAAAAAACTGGATGATGCACCATCCTGTGAGGAAGAGTTTGAGGGGATTGATTTTGGTGGATTTCCCCCTTGATTTCCCCCATGGTGTTGTCTCTGTTTTGGCCATCTTTTATCCCCTTTGCTCCTCCCTTTCCCCTTATTATATGGTTTCCTAGTGTATTCGGTATCTGAGTCTATGTCCGTTGTGGATGCCTCTTGATTATTATCCGGGGATTTATCTGTATACAAGAAGTCAAAGGCCTGATTTTCACGGAAAGTTGTCAAATCCCTGATGAATTGCTTATGTTTGCGTTCCTTCAATATAGTTTGAAATCGTTCTACAGAATTTTGTAGATTGGTTTCTCTTCTAGCAAAATCCTGAGCCTCTTTAAATGTTAATGCAAGTTCAATCTGCTTATTCAGTTTCACCCGAGTTCTCTCAAGTATGAGTCTCTCTTCCTCCAACAGCAGTTGCATAAAACGTAATGAACTCTCCACTAGCTCCTTCTCCCCCTTTTCAGTAACTTTCGTGATGGTGATCTAGAGGCAGGTGTTACCCGTACTCTAAGTCCCTTGGGTATAATTCTCTGTTTTATATAGTTCTCTAGTGTGCAAATTTCCCACCAGGATTTTAAATTATTTTTGTAGCATTCATAAAGAT
Organism: Rhinella marina; assembly: GCA_900303285.1. NCBI lineage: Eukaryota > Metazoa > Chordata > Amphibia > Anura > Bufonidae > Rhinella > Rhinella marina. The sequence continues at coordinate 4,236 of ONZH01018593.1, read as the reverse complement.
CTATAAAGACCACTTTTAATGAAGGTGTGGAGCTGGCGGATATAGCATCCTCAGTCTCAGAAAATACTTTTGTTCCCTTGTCTAGCCAGTAGTCGGTATCAATAGGCCCTTTGAGAAAACCAGCCATCTCAAATAAGCTCAATCCGTAATAAACTATCTCAAAATAGCGGCATAGCGTTTTACCAGTATACTATCTGGTTCTGGTGGCTCTGGGGGGTGGAACACGTCTGCGTTCCACCGATAGGAAGTGACATACCGTCATTATGAATAATGGAGCTCCGGGAGGTGAAACGCTCCTGCGTTCCACAGACAGGAAGTGACACATTATCACTAGGGCCAATGGATTAGCGCATGCGCCCTATTGTATATCACGTAAACGGAAGTGACGTACGAAGCACCTCTCATAAGCCTTGACTATAAATAGGCGCCGGTTTTGAATGAGTCCAGACGCCGCTAGCCTACATCCGGGCTGAAAAGGTCTCACCTTATCATAGGGTCTTCAAATTATCTATCAAGGTAAGATAGGAAGGACCTAGTGAATGTTTTCTCACGGTCAGTCCTGATATATGATTATAAGGATTCTACATTTTCTTTTCAGATTGTATATTATTGGTCCCCTGAGGAACCAGCGTCAGCTGGAGAAACGCAGCGTCGGGACTGGGACACATATATATATGTCCCTAGCATGGATCATAGGTTGCCCTTGTAGGGTGTATAACAGGTGTAATTAAGGGTTTAGCCACCGAGAGGTGGGGTCGCCCCTTTCGGGGCGGGTGCTCTGCCTGTAGGCAGGGATAGCGAGCAGGGTCAGTGAAGGGATAGAACATCATTTGATCCCGACTGATTACCTGGATCTCTAACAACTGCCCGCCTTCACAGTGATCAATACCGAGATATCCTAAGGCGCTATCAACCAATCGTGAGTAAGACCCCACCTCCGATTGAGCTAAACCTTTATATGCTACCCTTCCAAGTGGACAATATAGTAAGGTTATTTCCTTTTTGGGTTTTTCCATTTTTTGGATCTTAGACATCTATTAATAAAAGTTATATTTTAATAATTGGGATATGCATTGTATATAATTATATGTTCAATACTTCCAATTTTTTTTGCATCTCCTTGTGAGAAAATTAATTTATTGTCTTATATTAATTGATGTTGCATTATCATTATAATTCTGTTATTTGATTTGATTTTGTACTGTCCCAGACTTCACATGCTTGGTCCTTATTTGTGGACTATGGTTAGTATTTTGTCCGTGCCTGGTCTTATTTATACCAGCATACTTTCTATTGTATGCAGTTTTTAAAGTGTTTGTGTGTGTTTTTCCTTAACAATTAAATTGCGTTTTGTTTTTTATATCATTGGAGGTGCAGTCTTATTGCGGTTTTCTTGGTTCTGGCTATATCCATGATTGTGTTAACCACTTGCCTACAGCTGTACGACTTTCTACATGGCGGCCGCCAAAATCCAAAATGCACTCCAGTCTTTTGAAGTCTTGCGGCAGGCCCAGGCAGTAGATCAATTACATAAATAGGGTCCATTTAGAAATGTTTTGTCTAGAAACCTTTTGTAATAGAAAAAAAATTGATAAGAAAGTAAAAAAATATATATTTTTTTCATAATTTTAATAGTTTTTCCTTAAATATATATATATATATATATATATATATATATATATATATATATATATTAATATAATATCCATCATCTAATGGCACAAAAGAAAGGTTTAAGGTGTCCCGAGAAAAGTAATATTAAATACATGTAGGCTGGCTCAGAAATGATTTGCAGTTAGATAGATGCATTGCTACAACTACAAAAATGGCCTGGTAAGGAAGGGGGATAAACACTCCGGTATTGAAGTTGTTAAAACTGTCTCTGCATTCCATGTTATGTCTCTGCCCAGTATTATCACAATTTTAGACCTGGCGTGAGCAGGGAGAAGTCGCAGATAGCGGCACAATTAACATTTGTGCTGCCATCTGTGCCTGAAATACGCCTAATTTTGTGCATTTCATTATAGTAAATGACCCCCAAATAATTCAATGTAACATGCACATGATCTATATAGATAGAGGTTGGGCTCTTATAATTATTTTCACTTATGGGCCATGAGTTAAATTAATTTATAAATCTTTGATTTCCAAAAAAAATTACATTACACATACTGTATTTTCTTGTCTTTCATTTATTTCAGTAACTTACATGTTCTGCTATAAATGTTGGTTGCATACATTACAAATAACTATAAAAATATGTAATTTTATCTTAGTGACAAACATTAATGACCCTGTCCAGAAAGCTGTTGAGTTATTAAATACAGCACATGAGAATAAAACTGTTCCTGAAAGAAGTGTTTCCTTAATTGTCCTCCTCACAGATGGTGAAGCCAATGAAGGTAAGAAAAACAATATACCGGTATGTTATTTTAGCTAATAACAGGATATATTATTTGGAGTCTGTCAGCAGTTTTGACCCCTGACAGCCTTAGATAAAGCAGTTAAAGCATATCTATGTGGATGCAATCATAATAATAAATTTAAAAAAGTGTTAATTCACCTTGTGCCACAATCCAAAGTGTCCCTTGAGCACCCATTAATTAAGAAGTGTCCAGGGCTCTGTGTACTGAATGCTCCTGTCTGCTTTTGAGTGACTGCTCTCAAATAAAAACCTAAAAATACAATGGTCCAGATTTACTAATGAGCCTGCACCAAAAATTTAAGTCTAAAAAGGATGTGTAATGTAGCACATCTAGGGCAGTGGTCCCCAACCGTTGGCTCAGGAGCTACATGTGGCTTGTGACCCCTACTGGGAGGTTTGCCATGGTATTCCTGAGTTATGACCATATGTACTGGCAATTGACATTGTTGCAGACCTATCCTGGATTTATCACCAAACAGTGCCAATTTCGATAGACTATACACTAGGTATAATTCTAGTGTCAAATTTCGCACTGAAATATTAAGCAGTAAATGTTTGCAATTTCATGTTTTTTCTTTCTCCACATTCAAAATGTCTCTCCTCTATTTTTGGATTGTTTTTTGGTCCTAGTCGTCGATGCAAGTTGAAAGTGGCTTACAACATACAAAAGGATGCGGCCTTGTGATCTAAGGCTTTGTACACTTTTTCCCCAACATGCTTGACAAGGGGTGGGGCTAAGTGGAAAGGGGTGGAACCTCAGGTGAAAGGGTGCGGGGCCTAAGATGCACCATTTACTACAAAAATGTGCCACAAATTTATTGTAAAAATCTGAAAAATCTGTCTCACAGCAAGCCAACCAATAATTGGTATAGAGTCATAGAAAAGGGTCTGTCCCTGCACCAGATATATCATCCAGGCTGAGCCCCTGTGGTAAATCTAGGTCGGGTCTAGATAGCCAGTCTAAGTTTATGTCATCTACAGGATTAGTAAATCTGTGCTAGTGTAATATTTCTACTTCTGGTAGTGTATCTCTCTTCCTCGCCTTACACAAAAGTGAATAATGAGAAGAGGCAAGATATTTGATGCAAATCTCTGTGATTTGTTTTTCTAGTGATCAGGGGCCTGATCTATGCCCTGTACTGTATCTAGGGCTGTTGGCAATGGACAGGGCACATGGCTGTGTATATGTTATTTTGCAGCTCCTGGGGCATTGCAGGCTTCAGGATCGGCTGTTGTAAATATATGGTGGCTAAAAGTTAATAGTGTTGGTGAGATCTACTGCATGGATGCAAGATTTCATATTTGCTCACGGTTTACAACAGGCTACTTTCACACTCACGCGTTTGAACTGCCTGTACTGCATAACATATTACCTCTTTCAAAAATACACAATAAAATGTGTAAGTATTTTTTTTTACTTTTAGGTGAAACAGACCCTTCAAAAATCCAAGAAAATGCAAAGAAAGCCATTCAGGGAAAATACACCCTGTACAGTCTTGGTTTTGGCAATGGAGTCAATTATCCTTTTCTGGAGAAGTTAGCACTGGAAAATTCAGGAATCGCCCGTCGCATATATGAAGACTCTGATGCAGACTTGCAGTTGCAGGTTTTGTTGCTTTTAGGGGCTAGTTTAGTAAATGGTCCTGTCCCTTCACTCTATCCTCCTCCATATCTAGAGATGTTAGTAATCTGACCCCCTCAAGGCAATCCAGGGGAATACCCAATTTCTCGCACTCCTCTTTATCATTATTTTATAGTATTTATGCCATTTTAGTTCCGTATAAAAGGTTGAGATCCTTAACCCATGAAAA
>ONZH01018592.1:0-71381 GCA_900303285.1 Rhinella marina | reverse complement strand
AAGACTGGAGAGAGAGGACAAGCATTATAATTTATTTAGGCACGACAAAGAATATTATAACTCCAGGGGGTACGGCAGGAGGCATTATAATTACAGGGGGCACTGCAGGGAACATTATAAATACTATGGGCAGTGGTGGCGGGGGGGGGGGGGGGGGGGGGGGGCAGGTACATTTCTTGCACTGTCTGTGTCGGCCCCTGCTGAAATAGGAATGCACAGCCGTGTACATGAGGCTTTAAAGTGGTTTTCTGAGACTGTTGAAGAGTGTGGATTCTATAATGTAGGTAGGGTAAAGCTGATCAAATGGATGTGGCCACATGTGCAGTTTTTTTGTGCCATTTTTTAAGCCAATATCAGGAGTGGATCATAAAAGCAGAGGAAGTATAAAGCACAGATACTGATACAGGTGTAAAGTAGAGATAAGCAAATCATGCAAAATTTTATTCGCCGAACATTCGCCGAACTTTTCCTAAGATTCGTATATTCGACGAATAGATTCGTTGAATATGCATACAAAATATACGTAACTATATGGCTTTTAGCGAACATTCGTGCGCTAATAACAAACGTTCAGATAAAAAAGGTATGCGACCTCTTTGAACACGTACGCATGAGCGTACAAATTTCGTACGAATCCTTAGAGTACTATTGTCTAGCGATTACATAATACGCAGGCATGCACGCACGAGTTGAGAGGCCGCGGCATGCACTCCTCAGAGGCAGAGCGAAGTTTTACAAATGGCATCCAGGCAATCATCAGCATTTAGCTCTGCAGAGCTGAAATACATGATCCGGCTGATGGATCGAGTGGATTACGATGGCACACACCGCTACCCGAACCAGCATAAAAAGGAGGTGATACAGCAGGTGATCCGAGGCTTGCGCCATAGTTTCGAAACCGTGCGGACCCTGGGATAGATCCAGCGGAAATGGTCCGATCTGAAGTTCAAGTGCCCAAGGCGGCTTAATGAGATCGGCGCAGAGATACGGCAGGGTGAGTATTGCGAATCCTACTAGTAGATGCTCCGGCTACAGGGCCTTTGGAACTGCTGTCCTGTGCCACCTTCTCCTTTTTTTTAGAGATCAATTCACTCTGTGGCCCTGCAGCTGGTCTTTGTCCCTGTCTCTCCCTATCTCTCCCTGTCTCTCTCTCCCTGCCTGATTAATTACTATCCCTGAACTGGCCCTGCACTGGCCCTGCACTTGCCTTGCAGTATCCCTAATATGTGTATTATGGATTCCCAGAGCAATTACACCCTAATTTTCACAAAACAGGTCTCAGAGCCTCAGAACTTCACACACAGTGCTTCTGCTCGTCTCAGCAGTCGCAGCAGAAGTGATGCGTTACTGGCTTACCAAGCCTGAGCCAATCAGAGCAAGCCCTGCCCACAAGGTCAGGTGACTGCTTTCTTCCCGGGCTTTTGCGCACGATGAACTAACAGTAAAAGTTTGCTAATGAATTGAATTCGTACGCAACAGCGTATAGAGTAACTTATACATAGCAATAGCGTATAATTTATAGGACAACTACAGATGTAGCAGCGCTAGCAATCACTGTTTTCGCATAGCGTTGCTAATGAATTGCGACTTCTCCTGTTTCACTCCATTCACTCGCAATAAAAGTACGCTAATTAGGTGAATTTGTACGTATTAGCGTACAATGCGCAGTATTAGCATAAAGATGCGTACGCATTAGCTATTCTCCTGTGATCGCTAGCGCTGCTACATCTGTACGTAGCAAATGCATACAAAGCCAAAGCGAATCACCTAATATTCAGATACCGGACCCCCGAACTGAGTCATTACCCCAGGGTCCGCTGCCTTGGTGTCTTGGAACTCTACTCACTGCCGATACATTGATATGTAAGCCCTGCTGATATTGGTTTTCTTATTTTTATTTGCAATGCTCTTACCCTTATTCTTTATCTCTTTTCCCTTCCCTCTCCCCCTCTTTTTCCTTTTCCCTTTTTTTGTTTCCCCTTCTCTCCCTATACTCTAGGCCTCGACGCTGTAGAGTATTGTGCTGACCCACTCTCGATATAGCGGCATCAATTCCCATGCTAAGTTACATAGTAACATAGTTTATAAGGCCGAAAAAAGACATCGGTCCATCCAGTTCGGCCTGTTATCCTGCAAGTTGATCGACAGGAAGGCAAAAAAAACCCTGTGAGGTAGAAACCAGTTTTTCCTCACTTTCCTCATTTTCCTTCCCGACTCCAATCAGGCAATCAGAATAACTCCCTGGATCAACAACCCATCTCTAGTAATTATAACCTGTAATATTACCCTCCAGAAATACTTCCAGGCCCCTCTTGAACTTTTTTAGTGACCTTATACCACCACCATCTCAGGCAGAGAGTTCCATAGTCTCACTGCTCTTTTACAGTAAAGAATCCTCTTCTATGTTTGTGTACAAACCTTCTTTCCTCCAGACGCAGAGGATGTCCTCTCGTCACAGTCACAGTCCTGGGGATAAATAGAGGATGGGAGAGATCTCTGTACTGACTCCTGGTATATTTATACATAGTTATTAGGTCTCCCTTCAGTCGTCTTTTTTGTAAAGTGAATAACCCTAATTCTGATAATCTTTCTGGGTGCTGTAGTCCACCCATTCCAGTTATTACTTTAGTTGCCCTCCTCTGAACCCTCTCCAGCTCTGCTATGTCTGCCTTGTTCACAGGAGCCCAGAACTGTACACAGTACTCCATGTGCGGTCTGACTAGTGATTTGTAAAGTGACAGGACTATGTTCTCATCACGGGCATCTGTGCCTCTTTTGATGCAACCCATTATCTTATTGGCCTTGGCAGCAGCTGTCTGACACTAGTTTATACTGCTTAGTTTGCTGTTCACTTAAATTCCTAGGTCTTTCTCCATTTCAGTGTTACCCAGTGTTTTACTATTTAGTATGTACGGGTGACTTGCATTATTCCTTCCTATGTGCATAACCTTACATTTGTCTGTATCAAACCTCATCACTTCTCTGCCCAAGCCTCCAATTTATCCAGATCATCTGTAGCAGTGTACTGTCGTTTTCTGTGTTAATTACTTTACACAGTTTAGTGTCATCTGCAGAAATTGATATTTTACTGTACAAGCCTTCTACAGGATCATTAATAAATATGTTGAAGAGAATAGGGCCCAGTACTGACCCCTGTGGTACCCCACTAGTGACAGTGACCCAATCTGAGTGTGTACCGTTAATAACCACCCTCTTTTTTCTATCACTGAGCCAGTTACTTACCCACATACAGAAATTTTCTCCCAGTCCAAGCATTCTCATTTTATATACTAACCTTTTATGCGGTACAGTGTCAAATGCTTTGGAGAAGTCCAGATATATGACATCCATTGATTCGCTGCGGTCAAGTCTAGAACTTACCTCCTCGTAGAAACTGATTAAATTAGTTTGACATGACCTATCCCTCATAAAGCCATGCTGATATGGAGTTATTTGCTTATTTTCATTGAGGTACTCCAAGATAGCATCTCTTAGAAAACATTCAAACAGTTTACCCACGACAGATGTTAAACTTACCGGCCTTTAGTTTACGGGCTCTTGTTTTTGGACCCTTTTTGAATATTGGCACCACATTTGCTATGGGCCAATCCTGTGGAACACTCCCTGTAAGTATAGAGTCCTTAAATATCAGAAATAAGGGTCTGGCTATGACATTACTTAATTCTCTTAGGAAACGGGGGTGTATGCCATCCGGTCCTGGCAATTTGTCTATTTTAATCTTTTTAAGACGCAGCTCTACTTCTTCCTGGGTCAGACAGGGCACTTTTAATGGGGAATTTAATTTTACATTCTGCATTTCATCTGACAGTTTATTTTCCTCAGTAAATACAGTGGAGAAAAAAATATTTGATAGCTTTGCTTTCTCCTCATCGCTCTCTGCAACTCCTCCGTCATTACTCTGTAAGGGGCCAACACCTTCAGGTTTATACTTTTTGCCATTTACAGTATGTAATTGAAGAACATTTTAGGGTTTTTTTACTCTCTTTGGCAATTAATCTCTCAGTCTCTAGTTTGGCTGATTTTATTTGTCTTTTACGTATTCAATTTTTTCCCTTATAGTTTTCCAATGCTTCCTCGCTACCCTCCTGTTTTAGTGACTTAAATGCTTTCTTTTTGTGATTTATTGCTTTCTTTACAGTTCTGTTTATCCACATTGGTTTTTTCTTGTTCTTTAACCTTTTATTCCCATAAGGTATGTGCCTCTCACAATTAGATTTTAGGATGCTTTTTAAAATATCCCATTTTGTGGCTGTATTTTTATTTTTGAGGACTTTGTCCCAGTTAGTTAGTTCTATGGCCTCTCTTAGTTGGCTAAATTTTGCTTTTTTGAAGTTTGGTATTTTTGTTGGGATTTATTTTTGCATTACATCCACATGGTAAGATTGGTGCAAGTGGCGAAATTAGTCACCAGCACTCCCAGTTACATTAGCCACAATAAGAAAACTTGCTATGTGTTTGCTACATCTTGGCAATCTCAGGCACATGTATTGTCACATTGTCAGACATTATACCCCTCACGGGGATATCTCATCTATCTCTTCCTCTACTGCTGAGCACCATCCTTTTATGCTATACTCAGGCTCTCAATACGGCTTACTTAAGGGTGATGTCCTGGAATGTTAGAGGCCTGGGGAACCTGAGGAAAAGGTCAAAGGTCGGTGTTCCCGGGGATTCTGAGATTTAACCCTGAACTTCTATGTCTCCAAGAAACCCATCTAATCCCATAGCACACTAGCAGACTGCAAAGGCCATGGGTCCAATGGGCACGACATTCATGTCATACATCCTTCTCCAGAGGTGTTTCCCTTATGATCCATAAATCTGTAAGGTGGGAGGTAGACAGTCTGGTTATTGATCCAGAGGTTCATTATATTTTTGTGCCAGCATACATCAACTGCGTATTATATGTTATATTTGGCATTTTTGTCCCCCCTCCTGCATCCATGGCTGTATTGCACCAGGCTGTGTCTTTTGCTGCTGCCTTTCCCCAGGCTATCATCCTCTGCATAGGTGATTATAATATGTTATTGAACCCCTCAATAGGTGAATGCACCCCAATAAGTACTCCAGGAACCATCTCTCATTTACCTACCACACTTGCCAGCCTACTACAGGAGGTTGGATGGGTGGATATATGTCAACTTAGAAATCCCAATGCTGCAATCTATTCTTGTCAGTCCCCTAGCCATCACTCACCCTCACGTATTGACTATGCTCTGGGCAATCCTATGCTGTATACTAAAGTCTCAGCTATTGACTATGGGGTGAGAGGGTATCTGACCACTCACCCATACAACTAATTATCTCTACCTCAGTGGACTGCTCAAATGCCTCCATGAGGGTACATCCGTTCTAGTTGAAGTTGAAGATGTGTTATTTACACGGGACTGTATTGTATAGAAGACTAGTGGGAGAGCACTGATATTATTTACATGGGGCTGCATGATATAAAAGACTGGATGGAGAGGAGTGATGTTGTTTACATGGGACTGCATGGTATAGAACACTGTAAGGAAGAGAGGTTATTTACATGGGACTGTATCATATAGAAAACTGGTGGGAGAGGACTGGTGTTATTTACATGGGACTGCATGGCATAAAAGACTGGAGGGAAAGAGAGGACAAGCATTATAATTTATTTAGGCACGACAGAGAATATTATAACTCCAGGGGGTACGGCAGGAGGCATTATAATTACAGGGGGCACTGCAGGGAACATTATAAATACTATGGGCAGTGGTGGCGGGCATCACTACTGAGGCTCTATAGAAGTGCCTTATAGATTGGATTTATTTCTATTAGGGGTGCCCTATAGGGGGCCTTATTAGTACTGAGGGCACTGTAGGGAGCCTTATTACCACTGGGGGTACTATGGGGGGACTTACGCCTAGCAGTGAGCCCGGTGATGTCACCGGCTCTAATGGACAAGCTTTAGCGATGCCCTAGCCTGTAAAGCTGCCCATCAGTGCCAGTGACGTCTCCGCTTAGCAGTGTAAAAATGTAAACCATACAGCAGGGAGAGCATGTGAGCATGAAATGTCATAGGAGCTGAGTAGGGCAGAAGGGTTTATGTCCGGGGGGGGGGGGGGGGGGGGTCAGGTACATTTCTTGCACTGTCTGTGTCGGCCCCTGCTGAAATAGGAATGCACAGCCGTGTACATGAGGCTTTAAAGTGGTTTTCTGAGACTGTTGAAGAGTGTGGATTCTATAATGTAGGTAGGGTAGAGCTGATCAAATGGATGTGGCCACATGTGCAGTTTTTTTTGTGCCATTTTTTAAGCCAATATCAGGAGTGGATCATAAAAGCAGAGGAAGTATAAAGCACAGATACTGATACAGGTGTAAAGTAGAGATAAGCAAATCATGCAAAATTTTATTCGCCGAACATTCGCCGAACTTTTCCTAAGATTCGTATATTCGACGAATAGATTCGTTGAATATGCATACAAAATATACGTAACTATATGGCTTTTAGCGAACATTCGTGCGCTAATAACAAACGTTCAGATAAAAAAGGTACGCGACCTCTTTGAACACGTACGCATGAGCGTACAAATTTCGTACGAATCCTTAGAGTACTATTGTCTAGCGATTACGTAATACGCAGGCATGCACGCACGAGTTGAGAGGCCGCGGCGTGCACTCCTCAGAGGCAGAGCGAAGTTTTACAAATGGCATCCAGGCAATCATCAGCATTTAGCTCTGCAGAGCTGAAATACATGATCTGGCTGATGGATCTGGTGGATTACGATGGCAAACACCGCTACCCGAACCAGCATAAAAAGGAGGTGATACAGCAGGTGATCCGAGGCTTGCGCCATAGTTTCGAAACTGTGCGGACCCTGGGATAGATCCAGCGGAAATGGTCCGATCTGAAGTTCGAGTGCCCAGGGCGGCTTAATGAGATCGGCGCAGAGATACGGCAGGGTGAGTATTGCGAATCCTACTAGTAGATGCTCCGGCTACAGGGCCTTTGGAACTGCTGTCCTGTGCCACCTTCTCCTTTTTTTAGAGATCAATTCACTCTGTGGCCCTGCAGCTGGTCTTTGTCCCTGTCTCTCCCTATCTCTCTCTCCCTGCCTGATTAATTACTATCCCTGAACTGGCCCTGCACTGGCCCTGCACTTGCCTTGCAGTATCCCTGATATGTGTATTATGGATTCCCAGAGCAATTACACCCTAATTTTCACAAAACAGGTCTCAGAGCCTCAGAACTTCACACACAGCGCTTCTGCTCGTCTCAGTAGTCGCAGCAGAAGTGATGCGTTACTGGCTTACCAAGCCTGAGCCAATCAGAGCAAGCCCTGCCCACAAGGTCAGGTGACTGCTTTCTTCCCGGGCTTTTGCGCACGATAAACGAACTAACAGTAAAAGTTTGCTAATGAATTGAATTCGTACGCAACAGCGTATAGAGTAACTTATACATAGCAATAGCGTATAATTTATAGGACAACTACAGATGTAGCAGCGCTAGCAATCACTGTTTTCGCATAGCGTTGCTAATGAATTGCGACTTCTCCTGTTTCACTCCATTCACTCGCAATAAAAGTACGCTAATTAGGTGAATTTGTACGTATTAGCGTACAATGCGTAGCATTAGCATAAAGATGCGTACGCATTAGTGATTCTCCTGTGATCGCTAGCGCTGCTACATCTGTACGTAGCAAATGCATACAAAGCCGAAGCGAATCACCTAATATTCAGATACCGGACCCCCGAACTGAGTCATTACTCCAGGGTCCGCTGCCTTGGTGTCTTGGAACTCTACTCACTGCCGATACATTGATATGTAAGCCCTGCTGATATTGATATTTATAAAAACTGTAAGCATCACGGCACTCACCGCAATGTCTGACTTGGAGGCCCTTCTGTCGGAGCTGCGGGCCGCAGCGGACGTACGAGGTACAGGGTGGATGCAGGAGCAAATCCAGGAATCCAGGGTAGCAGTGGTGCCTGCCGTGCCGCAGCTCAGTCCTCGCCGGCCGCGGTGGGCCCGCCCTCCAGCGCGCCTCATTCCAGATCAACCCCCCAGGGTCCAGCCCCGTACCAGGAGCCACACCAGGGACCCTCCTCATTGGGCGGCGGCTGGACGAGCTCCGGTTTGGCTCCCCCAGCGAGGGAGGAATCCAGGAGGTAGGCGGGACCCTCGGGGTGGCCGGGCCCGGTCACCCCCACCTTTGTCTGCGGTGAGGCTCAGCGTGGGAGCGGGACCTGGATCGGCGGGCCCCCCTCTTGGTGCGTGTGAGGGGGTGCACTCGGCGAGATCAAGATGGCGGCGAGAACGGAGCTGCTGAGAGCGATGAAGCAGGAGACAGCAGGCTTCACTCTCCTTGTGGCCAATCGGGACCTGACTCTGCCCCTTCTACATCAGCAACGTCTGGCAGCGGCAGTTACGTCTGTAGCAGCGTGGAGGCTATGGGACTACAGATAAATGAGCCTGTTCCTGGACCTTCTGGGATGTCGGGGAGAAGAGAGCAACCGGGATCCGGATCTACGGCTGATGGGACTACAGCACCCAGGCAGTCAGGTGAGGCTAATTGAGGATCTGTTTTGCCTTTTTTAGGGGGGTCTGGGGGCTTGCGGGGGCTGGGGATCCCTCGGCAGATTTAAGTAGGGGTTTAGGGCAGTTATTAGGCGGACTGGCAGGTTTGTTGGCGGGCTGGGGGTCTGCTGGGGGGTCGCCATTACCAGCTTGGGGGGCTGGGGGGTCGCCATTATCAGCTTTGGGGGTTGGCGGAAGTTTCAGCGGAGCGTCGGGTGTTGGTGGTTCGGGGGCAGGGACGCGGTGTAGCTTTGTGTCAGTGGAAACGCAGGCGGGGGGGTCCTGTGGAAGATGAAGTGGTTAGGTTAGATGATAAAGCCAAAGGGGAGGTGTATGTTTGCTTTGAGGGCCCATTGGGGGCACACTTGAAGCAGGATGTGAGGGAACACATTTGGAAAGGGGAGTATGTAGAGATATTTTCCTTGCTCCCTTTGGAAAAATTTAATTTGGACAGGGTAAAAAAGGATGATTCAAAGAAAGAGGATGAGGAGAAGAGGCAGTATCGGTTGCGACAGCGTCCGCAAAGGGATTATGCTTTTCATTCAATGAAGGAAACTGTAAATTCGGAGCTAAATGCAAGTTCAAGCACGAATGCTCCACATGCAGGGGGTCACATGGGGCGTCCCGTTGTTTTAAAGGAAACAAACAGAGAAGTGGGGAATTCAATAGCAAAGGGGGAGACATCAGTTCGGTTGGGAAAGATGGAGCCATACCTAAATAGATATCCAGATAGGGCGGCTGCGGATTTGTTAAGGGATGGTTTTTCAGTTGGTTTTCGTATTCCGTTTCGTCCGTCTGGGCCGGTCTTGGTTATAAAAAATTTGAGATCAGCGTTGGAGCGCCCGGAGGTAGTAGCGGAAAAATTGGCTAAGGAAGTCAGTTTAGGGAGGATGGCAGGTCCGCTTGCAGACCCACCATTGGGGGATCTTCGTTTGTCCCCGTTGGGTGTGGTTCCAAAGAAGGAGGTGAATAAGTTTCGCCTTATTCATCATCTGTCGTTTCCTAAGGGTGCGTCGGTCAATGATGGTATAGACCCAGACATGTGTTCTGTGGTTTACACCTCGTTTGACTCGGCAGTTGCATGGGTAAGGAGGTTTGGTAAAGGGGCGTTGCTAGCTAAGACAGACATAGAATTGGCGTTTCGGTTGTTTCCAGTTCATCCTGATAGTCTGCATTTACTAGGATGTTTTTGGGATGGGGGATTTTTTGTTGACCGTTGTTTGCCAATGGGGTGTTCCCTATCGTGTGCATATTTCGAGACGTTTAGCTCGTTTTTGGAGTGGGCGGTTAAGGACATGGCTGGGTGTAGATCAGTTACTCATCATTTGGATTACTTCCTATGCATCGGGCCTCTGGATTCAAGGGTTTGCGCGATGTTGTTGCACACGTTGTGCACGTTGTTTGATAGCTTTGGGGTACCGTTAGCGGGGGACAAAACGGTAGGTCCGGTCACGGAGCTGAGCTTCTTGGGGATAGTGATTGACACGCTAAGGATGGAGTGCCGTTTGCCCCCAGAGAAAATCACGGATTTGAGACGGTGAGGGCCGGGCGTTTGAGGAAGATTCAGTTGAGGGAGCTTCAGTCTTTGCTTGGGAAGCTTAATTTTGCGTGCAGAATCATGCCTATGGGGAGGATTTTTAGTCAGCGCTTGACGAGGGCAACATCGGGGGTGGCACTGCCACATCATTTTGTGCGTCTAGGTAAGGAACTGAGAGCTGATTTAAAGGTGTGGGGTTCTTTTTTAGATAACTATAATGGTAGGTCATTGTTCATAGGGGAAGTAGTGGATGCTTTTGATTTCGATTTATTTTGCGACGCAGCGGGGGGGGGGGTCTCTTCGGGGTATACTGCAAGGGGCAATGGTGTGCTGGGGTGTGGCCGGATAGTTGGGTGACGAGGGGGTGGATTAGGAATTTGGCTTTATTAGAGCTTTTCCCGATAGTGGTGGCAGTGATGCTTTGGCAGTGATGCTTTGGGGTGATTTGTTTCGGGACAGGAAGGTGCGTTTCCACTGTGACAATTTAGGAGTGGTTCAGGCGATCAATACACTGTCGGCGTCTTCACCGTTGGTGGTAAGCCTGTTGCAGCGGTTAGTATTGGAGTGTTTATCGCTGAATGCTTGGGTCGTGGCAGTGCATATACCTGGTGTTGACAACTGTATTGCTGATGCATTATCTCGTTCACAGTGGGACCGTTTTCGGAAGCTCGCCCCAGAGGCGGAGGAAGTTGGGCTGGCATGCCCGGGGTGTCTGTGGGATCTCTTGGAAGCACAGTAACTGGGCTCATCCGGTTGTCACTCGCGCCCGGTACGTGGGACACATATTGTAAGGCTTGGAAGTGCTGGGAAGAATGGTGCAGTAGGCTGGGGGCTTGGGGTGGGGATTTTGAGGTGCCTTTATTGATGTTTCTGGGGCATTGTAGGGAAGAGGGATGGTCGGTGGCAAAAATAAATAGGTACGTTGCGGGGTTAGCGTTTGGATTTAAGTCAAGAAACATGAAGGATTTTACTAAATCCTTTTTGGTGGGTCGGGCACTTAAAGGCTGGCGTCAGTCACAGGTAGGTGTAGATGGGAGACGGCCGGTCTCTTTTTCACTGCTGTTAGAGTTAGGGGGGAGTGTGACGTCGGTTTGTCATTCGCTATGGGAGACTAAGCTTTTTCGGTTAGCATTTTCATTGGCATTTTTTGGGACTATGCGGATAGGGGAGCTGGTTTCACCCACGGTGCGTTGTGGTGGGGGATTGTTTGCTGAGGATATTGATTTATTTGTAGATAGAGTGGAATTCCGCATTCGCAGATCAAAGACGGATGTGGTAGGAAAAGGATGCAAAGTAGTTCATTACGCGGTGACTGGGTGTTTGATGTGTCCGGTGCGTTGTTTGTCGGATTTTGGTCTGGCAAAAAAAAGGGAGGCCGTACCATTGTTAGTTCATGAGGATGGGTCCTTTTTATCTTGGTTTCAATTTATTGCAGTGTTTCGGAGGTGCTTGGCTAGTCTAGGGGTTGGTGACCGTGGTTATGCGGGTCACTCCTTTCGGACTGGGGCGGCGACGGAGGCAGTGCGAGGCGGTTTAAGCGAGGATGTCATTAAGAGAATCAGTCAGGTTTCGGTCTTATGTGCGGCCGGGCGGTTTATAGGGGGATTGTTGTTGCATTGTGTGGTGAGGGGGGTTTTTCGTTTGTGTTTTTTGCTCCGGTCATCGGCAGTGGTAAGGTGGTTGGGCCGTAGAGGCATGGTTTGGGGCAGTGTTTTGCAGGAAGTGCACCGTTTTGTTTGGTTGGATAGGGCCCCGGACATATTAGTTTTACATGTTGGAGGGAATAATTTAGGTGCGAGGCCATTCCGGGAGCTGATTCGTGACATCAAGTTCGACTTGCTTAAGGTGTGGGCGTTGTTCCCGAAGCTCGTGGCGGTGTGGTCTGACATCGTACCGTGTAAGAGCCCGCTCAGTTGAGGCAGTAAATAGGGCCCGTAGAAAGGTTAATCGGGCGGTCGGGCGTTTTGTGTCTAGGAACGAGGCGGTGGTGGTAAGGCACATGGAGTTAGAAAAAGGGCTGGGAAGGTTTTGACGGTCGGACGGGGTTCATCTGAATGCAGTTGGCATCGATATGTGGTGCGTGTGATACGTGGCATTATAAGGTGGTGAGGAAGAAGGGGAGGGCTCCACGGTTGGGGCTGGACTCCCATGGTTGGTGGTTGATTCTGGTGTTGTTAAGGGGCCATCAGGGGTGCCTCCGAGCTGGAGCTCATCGGCTGGGGGCAAGGTGGCTTACCCCGGACGGGGTTATTATCAGTGTTTGGGGCTTCAAGGACCTCCTCCTGGTTATGTTATATGTTATACATATGGAAAATGGGGTTGTGCATATGCCGTTGCATATGGGTTATTGGGGATATTTATGTTATTTGGTTTAAAAGGTATGTTATGGAAATAAAATGGCTGCTGTGGCCGATATTAAATCCAAGATGGTGTCTGAGTCTTTCTTGGGGTAGAAAGCAAGGGGATGGGAAGAAGGTTAGAGATATGAGGGGTTAGGTGGTGTGTGGTATTTGGTTCAGGTAAGTATGGAAGAGGGCGAGCGGAAATAACCAATACCACTGTCATGAAGGAGAAGGCATGGCGCAAACTTTTTTTCACTAAGCAAACTTACTTTGAGATGGGTAATCAATCTAGTAAGCTGCTGGTACACCAGAACCAGAGGTCTCCAGCAATCTTGCATGTTTTTTCTAAGAATGGTGCCCCGTTGCTAGAAGTGACAGTGATAGCCCACCACTTCCAGGAGTTCTACCAAGACCTATACCAATCCCAGGTTGGTAACCAATCAAGTGGGTGTTCATTCTTTATGGGAACCCCAGATCTAACGTGTCTGTTAATGGTATCACATCTGCCTATTTCAATCTGGGCAGGGGAACACAGCAGGGATGCCAATTATCTCCCATGTTTTTCACCCTGGGCATTGAACTCCTCTCAATCAGATTGCGGCATAACTATCGGAGACAGAGAGGATAGGGTTCTATTATATGCCGATGATGTCACACAGTACCATATACATACACACACATACACACAAACACATACATACTTACATACTCCAGGCAGGCAGGTAGGCCGCACGTCTTCACACCCAGGAGGCTCGCAGCTATGACGATTCCCCACAGCGCCCTCTGCTGGGCGCTGTAGGGAATCGCCATAGTGGCGCGCCTTCTGGGCATGAAGACGTGCGGCCTACCTGCCTGCCTGGAGTATGTAAGTATGTATGTGTTTTTGTGTATGTGTATGTATGTCTGTATGTATGTCTGTATGTGTAGGTGACGGATTCGTCCTGAACTCCATTGAAAGTCAATGGAGGGCGGATCCGGTTACCATTGTGGTCACACCAGACGGATCCGCCCCATTGACTTGCATTGGGAGTCATTCCGGATCCATCTTGGTGCGGATGCCTGGACCGGAGACAGTGGCGTAGCTAGAACTGACTGGGCCCCACAGCAAATTTTTGTACGGGCCCCCCCCATGACCCTCCTGGCATCGCATTTGTTCATATGTAACAGTGGGTTCACATCACGTTTTTCCTATCCGTTTGAAGTATACATAGATAAAAAAGGTATCATATACAAATATGCAGCTCACCACGTTTTTGTATCTTGCAGAGTCCAGTAAAAGAAATGCATACGTTAACGTATATGTTTTTTCTTCAATGGAACTGTATGGCGAACGGACGCCACTGTGTAGATCAGTCTGAGGCATCTGTTAATGTATACATTAGGCTCAATTCACACGTCCTGTTTTTCTTTCCTGATTCGATCCTGATTTTTTCAGGACCCATTGAAATGAATGGATCCAGATCAGGATCAGGATCGAATCAGGAAAGAAAAACAGGACGTGTGAAAGGAGCCTTAAACTGATGGCAAAAATGTGATGTGAACCCAGCTGTAGTGCCAGAATAAGTACCAGTACACAGCGGACAAGAATAGGCATATAGAATGTGACGGGCCGTGTGTTACACAAATTGTGGGAACACACACTGGTCGGCATCCGTGGTATTGCAGATCCACATTTTTGCGGATCCGCAATACCATGGCCGTCTGAACGGCCTCTTACTGGGTAACACTTCCATACAGTGACTGGATAGTACTGTCATACATGGACTGGCTAACGCCGCCATACACTAGATAACACCTAGGGTATAAAAGGGCACATTACAGGGAATGACTAGGAGCACTTTACGGGGTATGGTAAGAGGGCACGGTACAGTGAATGACTAAGGGCACAGTACAAGGTATGTTAAGAGGGCACAATGCAGGGTATAATGGAGCAGAGTACGGGGTGGGGGGGCAGTCACATGACCCTGAGACATTAGAAGGACACCACCATAATGAGAGGCAGAGGAGTGAGACAGGGGCCAGGGCTCTGGATGGACAGGGTGGGCATAGCAAGTAGGTGGAAGGGGCTCTGAGGGGGATTTATACAAGAAGTAGGGGCTGGAGGTCTGTGCAGGGCAGCAATAGGAGAAAGGAAGGTGGAACAGGAGCTCTCCATACATGATGGAGGAAAGGAGACAGCAGGGGCTCCATGAGGATGAGATAAAAGAAGGACAGGATATGGGGGAGGGGGGGGTGCAGGTGTTATGGAGGCAGACTGCTTTATGAAGCAGTAAAACAACAATAGCATGAAGCTGCTGGTCTACTACAGCCCCCAGCAGCAGCTGGAAGACTTCTCTGACATTCTCCCTCCTGCCCCATACAGCAGGCTCACTCACCCACTGTCTGCATCTCTTCAGACTTCTCCAGCCCTGCCGTCTCTCTCTTCCTCCAGCAGCACGTCCTGTGTAGAGGGGGCGTGTCTAAGGCTGGTAAGCCAGGTCCTGCTCTGCTGGAGTGAAGAGGGGGCTGTCTGAAGCTCGCAGCACAGGAGCTTGTAAGAAGGATAGTGGCAGCCGGCCTCTGTGGCTGTATCCTGCTACTGCTCCCGGGCCCCTTCTGCCCTCGGGCCCCGAAGCATTGGCTTCCCCTGCTTCCCCGATAGCTACGCCCCTGACCGGAGAGCAAACCGCAGAATGCTTTCAGGAGCATTCCGTTGTCTTCAGTTCAGTTTTGTCCCCATTGACAATGAATGGGGACAAAACTGAAGCGTTTTATTCCGGTATTGAGCCCCTATGACGGAACTCAATACCGGAATTTTAAAACGCTAGTGTGAAAGTAGCCTAAGGGCTCTTTCATATGAGCATGTCCCTTGCAGGAATCACATTCTATGTGTGAGAGAGGAATCCTGCGTTCTGGACTTACAGAAGCGCATGGCATTATTATAATTGATAATGCTGAGTGCCTCTGCCTGACCTTTCTGTAATAGAATTATACTGACAGCGTTATGTTAGTTAAAGAAAGGTGAGGTAGAGGCGCACAGTATTATCAGTCATGATAATACTGTGCGCTTCTGTAGGTCCAGAACACACAAGCCCTCTCTCACACGGAACATGATCACTGTCTCTCGATCGATCACTGTCAGTTCATCAGCAGAGATTAGGGCAGCATTTATATGCAGCAATCACCCCGGCTGTATGGGGATAAGCAAAGGATTCAAGGATTTAGCAATTGCTTTTCCCTATAGAAAATAATTGTTCTAGAGCAACAGATCATTGTTATTACACCACGATCTGCTGCACAGGAACAATGATTTTCCGTACTGACAGAATGACGCGATCATCCAATGAATGAGCATTTGCTGACACCTTTTACACTGTGAGACTTTCGGGAATGAGCTTTTATACAAATGCCTTTGCCCAATAATCTGACAGATAATCAGTCCGTGTAAAAGGACCCTAAGCCAAGTATGCAAATTGTAACTGTACTAATTTTTTTAGCTCATAATGTGGCTCCCTATGGCTGACTGAGGAGGAGAGAAGCACCGGGCTGTCCCTAGCTCACCTTCAGGTCAGGAACTTCTTCTTTCTGGGTTGAAGCCAGTGGCCACCCTAGCTGCTGTGGAGGTCACAGTTAAAGGGGTGGGTGCTGTAGAGGTCACTGTTAAGGCGGCGGGCCCCTGTGGAGGTCACTGTCAAGGGGGTGAGGTGCTGTGGAACTCACTGTTAAAGGGGCAGGCTGTTGTGAAGATCAAAGTTAAGGGGTGGGTTGCTGTGGAGATCCCATTTGAAGGAGATGGAGCACTGTGGGGGGGGGGGTCAGTGTTAAGGGGTGGAGGGCTGTGGAAGTCACTGTTAAGAAGGGGGGTGCTGTAGAGGTCACTCTCGATATATTTTAACGACACACACACAAACATTAAATGAAATATATTATGGGTCCTTCAGCTAGTCTAATATAAAGCTGAATGTATGTATGTATGTATGTGTGTGTATGTCCGCTAAAGGAATCTGCGACGTCGCATTTACAATAATGAAATTCGGCACACAGGTACATCAGGTGTCCGGGAAGGTTTTAGACCGGGTCTCAGCTCTCTAGGACGTACTGTTCCTGAGATATTCCCAAAAAATGCAAATATTGCATATCACATGACCTACATTAGCCAATAGAAGCCTGCAGGTCTTTCTTTTCATATTCCAACTGCCATACACACGGTCACATGTCCCTTATCAGCCAATAGAAGCTGGCAGGTCCTTAGTCTCCACATGCATGCAGTTTTACACCAGGTTTCCATAACTAGCCAGCCATTTTTCTTCACTGCTTTAGGTGCAGGGCACTGTGGATGACATTATTAAGAGAGCGGAGTGCTGTGGAGGTCACAGGACTTACAAACCCTGCCCCCAGGTCCTGCTAAGCCATGCCCCTGACCTGGTCAGGCCACACCCCTCCCACTGCGCAGCCAACAGTGGTTGAAAAAATGAAGGTAAAAATCAACTTTTAGCAGCTGCAGAGTTGGCAGGGTGACTTTCTCCCTGCAGCTCATGCTGCTGTCTGAGAGTGAGCTGTTCAAAAGGACATCCCAGTGTCTGTCCAGGCCCTGTGCCAGACAGAGGACAGGAAATCTGAAAGCTGGACTGTCCAGCCAAAAACCAGACATCTGGCCACCAAAGGGGCAGGCTGCTTTGGAGGTCACAGTTAAGGGGACGGTCACCTATGGAGGTCAGTGTTAAGGGGCAGATTACTGTAGAGGCCACTGTTAAGGCAACAGGGTGTTGTGGAAATCATGGTTAAGGAGATTGGGTACTGTGGAGGTCACTGTTAAGGGGGTGGGTTATTGTGGAAATCAATATTAATGAGATGGGGTACTGTGGAGGTCACTAATAAAGGAGCGGCCGCTGTGGAGGTCACTGTTAAAGGGGAGGGCACTGTGGATGTTACTGTTAAGGGGGCAGGCCACTGTGAAAGTCTCTGTTAAGGGAGGAGGGGAATGTGGAGGCCACTATTAAAGGGGCAGCTGGGTACTGTGAGGTCAATGTTAAGGGAGGAGGGGACTGTGGAGGCCACTATTAAAGGGGCAGCCGGGTACTCTGAGGTCACTGTTAAGGGAGCAGGGTACTGTGGCAGTCACTTTTAAAGAGGCAGTCGCTGTGGAGGTCTCTGTTAAGGGAAAGGAGGTCAGTTAAGGGGACTGTAATGTATGGTCAGTGTTAAGGGGCAGGTGCTGTAGAGGTCATTGTTAAGGGGGTAGCCCCTGTGGAGGTCACTGTCAAGGGGGTGGGTGCTGTGAAACTCACTGTTAAAGGGGCAGGCTGCTGTGAAGGTCAAAGTTAAGGGGGTGGGCTGCTGTGGAGGTCCCATTTTAAGGAGATGGGGTACTGTGGGGGAGTCAGTGTTAAGGGATGGGGGGCTATGGAGTTCACTGTTAAGGGGGCATACATTGAGGGAGTGGATTCTCAGGAAAGGGGGTGTGTCCACACCTAAAACTAAATTTGCAGTGTGCCACACTTCGTCCTTCTGCAGGCCAACTTGTTCATCTCGTCAAGTAAGCTACAGTATGGCGTACACTTCACAGGTTTACTCCAAAGCAGTGAACAAGTCTTACTATATGTCCTTTAGTATGTGGTGGAGAAGGGTCTTGTGTTAGTTGGGGGGCCCCCAATGAATGGAGTGCTCCATAGTCCTGAAACCCTTAATCGGGCCCTGGTTCCAACAGCCAAAACTCCCACCAATCAGCTGTTTCAGAAGGCACCGGCACTTGCAGTAGTGATTACTGATAAAACCTTCTCTCTGCCTTGCCTAGGCCATATGACATCATGTTCATTGATCTAACAGCCTAAGTGCAGCTCAGCCCATTGAAATGAATGGGGCTGAGATGTGACACCAAGCAGAGTCGCTAAACAATGTACGGCTCTGTGCTTGGAGAGCTGAGAGAAGGCTGCAGTGCTACGGCAAGCGCCACTACCTTCTCAAACAGCTGATCAGTGGGGTCTCAGGTGTTGGACCCCCACCAGTCATATATCGGTGACCTATCCAGAGGATAAGTCATCAGAATAGCTTGGAAAACCCCTTTTAATGTTTGATTCAGAACATTTACTTCAATCATTTTCAGTAACATCATGGACATACTACAAATTCCAATTTCTCATTATGTTCAATCAGGTGATTGTTTCTGTTTTTAGTGCTGGATTCTGATTTGTTGTTATGGGCAACACATTTTCTTTATTTTTTTTCACCACAACCCTAAATGTCTTCTATTCCCTGAGAGCTGTACAGAACATTACTATGATATGCAGGGGTGGTCTTGGGCACCACGCATCCTATTCATTTGCGTGGGGCCCCCGACGTATAAGGGGGCCCCCACGCTCCGCTGTTGTGCCCAAGACCGCCCGCCCTCCTAATACATTCTGGGGGGCCAAGCGCAGCGTCAGGTCATAGTGCGCGCCAGCCAGGGAAGAGAGTGGAGCGCCGGACCGGAGGGCAGCCGCAGGACAGGTAAGAAAGCTTTTTTATTTTACTCTTATGTGGCTGGGTGGGATGATCTGAGGTCTGATGGAGGCACAATAAGCTGATCTGAGGTTTGATGGGGGCCCCATGAGCAGCTCTGAGGTCTGATGGGGCACAATATGCTGCTCTGAGGTCTGATGGGGGCACATTACCCTGATCTGAGGTCTCATGGGGGCACATTACGCTGATCTGAGGTCTCATGGGGGCACAGTGGGATGATCTGAGGTCTCATGGGGGCACAATACGCTGATCTGAGCTCTGATGGGGGTACATTAAGCTGATCTGAGGTCTGATGGGGGCACATTTTGCTGATCTGAGGTCTGATGGGGGCACAATACGCTGATCTGGGGTCTGATGGCGGAACAATACGCTGATCTGAGGTTTGATGGGGGCCCCATGAGCAGCTCTGAGGTCTGATGGGGCACAATATGCTGCTCTGAGGTCTGATGGGGGCACATTACCCTGATCTGAGGTCTCATGGGGGCATATTACGCTGAGCTGAGGTCTCATGGGGGCACAGTGGGATGATCTGAGGTCTGATGGGGGCACAATACGCTGATCTGAGCTCTGATGGGGGTACATTAAGCTGATCTGAGGTCTGATGGGGGGCACATTACGCTGGTCTGAGGTCTCATGGGGGCACATTCTGCTGATCTGAGGTCTCATGGGGGCACATTACGCTGATCTGAGGTCTCATGGGGGGCACATTACCCTGATCTGAGGTCTCATGGGGGCACATTACGCTGATCTGAGGTCTCATGGGGGCGCATTGTTAAAAAAGTCTTTGATGTGTGTGTGTGTGTGTGTGGGGGGGTGTCATTGGGGAGGGAGCGTGTCATCAGAGGGCATGTCATCAGAGGGCGTCATCAGGGGCGTGACGCGTCATTGGGGGGGTTCCCCCGGACATAACTTCGCTTAGGGCCCCAGAAATGCCAAGACCGCCCCTGACGATATGCCAATATCAGTAAAACAATTTTTCACTACAGTAGATATAAAAGAACTATTTGCTAAACCCCTTTCATCATTTTAAAGTTTCATTCTGTTTTCCAAAATATCTTTGTAAATCTGGTGATCCAGGGGCTTGTAGGTCCTTTGAGTATCATCCATGAAATATAGAGGATCTTTTGTACTGGACAGATTGAAGCCATCTTTCACAAGATCCATTTTAAATTGCTTGTAAGTGCTATTAACCTGTATGGCATCCTGTGGAGTTAAATAATAGTAGATATGTAGTTAGACGACCTCACAAATGCATTCACTATGTATAAGTAAATTCTGAATGTAACTTCACAAGATTTTCCGAATACCAGGTTTGTGATCGTCACCTGAATACTATCACTTATAATAGATAATCATTGAAAACCTATTCCACAGATGTTACTAAATATCATTTTTATGATAACATTGCAGAATATTTTATTTGGTTTCTACGTGTCTTCATATAATATGATAATCTACAGAAAAACATTAGTGTTTATTAATTGGGATCTTCTGGGGGCCTTTCTGCCAGACCATCCCACATAGCTGGACCTGCGTGACCACTGCTCTCGGTCATTGGCTGCAGCAGACACATGACCAGGGTCAAAGTGAATGTTAACACATGACACACTGAGACTAAAGCACGGCAGCAGGGGACTGAAGGAGCCGGAACCCAGCGGCAGGGAACAGTTAACTATGCTTCTCTTGGCAAGTACGGCCATTTAGAGAAGGAGTATGGCAGAGAGGCTCCCCAAAGAAGAACAACCCCTTTAAGGCCTGTTGCATATGACCATATCTTTATCAATAGGCAAAAACAAAAAACGATCCTTGAAAAACAGTTAGCTTGCATGTGCATTCTGTTTTTCTCACACTCCTATCAATAGAAAGGGCAACTTATGTCTGCAAAAATAGACAAGAATAGGACAGTGAGACTCTCAGATCGGGCACCCGGATTCGCGACAATAACAGATATGTGCCTGGTCCAACTGAATTGTATGTGTCAGTGTGTTATCCATTTTTATAAACAGAAAGTGCACCAGAGAAAAATTTGTTCATGCGCATGAGCCCTTATTATGCCCTCAGTGGGAGAACAGTGTCAGAGTGTATAGGGGTCCTCAATTCTCAATTTATTCATAGATGTCCAGGAGGAATAGCATTTCCTCTGTATTCCAGAGAAATAAAAAAATGCCATGTTCTGAAAAAAAAAATGCTTTAGCATTGTGAGTAACTTACTAAAGTAGACATGTTAGGACAGCTATCAGATCATCTTCAAGGAGTGGCACATTTTAAAATTGTTCTTACCTGCATCCTAAGAAACCGAGGTCTGGCATAATTTGGTAAATACTCGGTTACATGTGCAAACATTTTCTCCCCATCAAAGACTCTTCCGGCTTTGAGCTTTATAGACACCATTCCAATTCTACCTTCGTGGTCTAGAACAGCAAAAATGTTAACGTTAAAGGGGTTATCCAACTTATTTTCAAACCTATCAGAGTGGGTGGACCCATGGTGGGGATCATACTTACCTAGTCCCCACCTCTGGGTTCCAGCTCCATTGTTCCACTGCCAACTCTGCAGCTCCCATCTATATCAGCATCTTGTTTATGGGAGGCACGTGACCACTGTAGCCAATTACTGGCCTCAGTGGTGACCTGTCACCAATGCGGCATGTCTCTGGGTAACATTCACTGCTGTGGCCAGTGATTGGCTGCAGTGGTCACAAGCCCCCATCAACAGGATTTTTGAGCTTGTGTCTAAACTCTATGCACTGTAAGCACCTTGTGATGTCACAGGTTCACGTGACATGCTAAAGTCACGTGAGTTTGAAGCAGCCGCAGGATGTAGCAGCAGGGTAATATCTACATCCGATGTGCTGTGGCAATAAATATTAGTAATATCATACAAAAATAATAATAACTAACCCTTAATAAGTGTTTAAGGTGAGGCACATGTCATGAGCCCCTTTGATGTCACAAGATCCTGACAGCACATGGAGTTTAGGCAATACCAATGTTGATGCTGAGAGAGACAGGAGCTACAGAGCTGGCAGTTAAATGATGGAGCTGGAAACCAGCGGCAGGGACCAGGTAAGTATGATCAACAAAGTGGGCCAGTTCACTCTGTGAGGCCTGAAAATAGTTGGATAATCCATTTAAAGGGTAACTGTCATTCTTTTTTTTTGTAATGTGTAGGGGCAATGATACTGACCATTTTTGAAATATACTTTGATTAAAGAAATCATACATTTCTATTGCTCCCCTGTCCTCTGTTTACTTAACTATGGAGACACGTTCCAGACTGACTGCTACTGCCCTCACTGCCTCTCTCCGCACCTTGCGTGTATATGGGTTGTGTGTGGGCGTGTCTCTCCTCCTTATGTAAGGCAGCAAGGGCACACCTCCTATGGCAGTTCTGCAAGATGTATTTAAAGGCCCCTCCTTCTACAGGTAGGCACCTGAGCAACTTTGGTCCATAGCCTTGTCTAAGTTCCTGACCTTGCCTTACTGTCGCCTGCCCTGACTTTGTATCTAGTCTTACAGATTTTGCTATCTTGCCGCCTGCCCTGACCTCGGACTCTGTACCCAGAGTTTGCCTTGCCTCCATCTGATCAGCCTCTGGCCAGCTAGGACCCTCTGGGTGTGCCGTACCATCTGAAGGCCTCTTACAGTTTGCTCAGGCCATGGACCCTGCTGATCATAATCCCCCCAGCCTCACTGAATTATACCAAGAGATGGCCCAACAGTGTGAGAGCCAGGATCAGACCATAGCTTATCTGCATAATGTGAATGTGTGCCTAAATGACCTGACGTCCATCAACCCTGCTCCACCAGCTCCTGCTGCAGTGGCTAACCCGTCTCCTGTTCCGCCATCTCTCTATGTGCCAGGATCTGCACCCCGCCTATCAGCCCCTCCATGCTTCAATGGTGACCCTAAGCAGTGTCAGGGGTTCATAAATCAATGCACCCTGCATTTTGAACTGTTGCCTCATCAATTTGCCCCTGACTGACCCAAAGTGGCTTTTTTATGTCACACCTCACTGGAGAGCTACTGGCCTGGATCAGGAATGACCCAGTCATAATGGATCTACATGTCTTCCTGGAGGCCTTCTGCAGAGTGTTCGATGAGCTGGGACACACCACCTCAGCTGCATTTTCTGTACTGTGGTTGTGTCAAGGGAGCCAGTCCATGGGACAGTACGCAGTCCAGTTCCATAGGCTGGCCTCTGAACTGGGATGGAGCAACAAGGCGTTCGTGGCCGCCTTCTGGGGAGGGTTTCTCCAGGAGAATTAAGGACAAGCTTGCCGGACAGGATGTTCCTTCCACCCTGGATGACCTCATCTCTGTGGCCACTCGGATTGATTTGTGGTTTCAGTAACATTCTAGAGAAGTAGCATGTGAAAGTAGGCCTTTTCGTCTGGCATCTTCCAAGCAAGCTACAATCCCTCAATCTTCCACATCAGTCTTCCGGAGTTCATGCAGGTCAACCAAGTAAGGCTGACCGAACCGGAACGCAACCACTGCCGTGCAAGAGAACTTTGTTTTTACTGTTGCGGTGCTAATCGTCTCATCTGTTATTTGTCTCCTGAAGCTGGGAAACTCTCGAGCCTGGGGTTTGTTGGAGAGGTGACCCTAGGTGAAGACAATTCCTCCATAATCCTGACTCTGCTGGGAACTTTGACATTTGGAAATAATCAATTCACAGAGACAGCGCTTCAGGATTTCAGATCGGCAAGAAACTTCCTGGAGCAAACCATAGCAGATCGATATCCTATTCCAGTCCGACGCCTGCAGAGACCATTGATGGTATCATTCGTTGATGGAAGGGCTCTATCTGGTTCTTCACTACTGAACCTGTGAAACTGCAGGCGGGAGCTCTCCATACTGAAGAGATTTCATTCTTGATTCTTCCAAGTCTGTCTCATCCTCTCCTTTTGGGACTACCATGGCTCCGTATCCATGAACCTGTCCTTGATTGGAAGTCCAGAGAGGTGCTTTATTGGGGACAGTCCTGCCTTGGAAAATGTCTTTCTTTTTGCAGCATATCATGCCTATGTGGACACCTTTGATAAGAAGGAGACTGAGATGTTACTTCCACGTCAGCGTTCTTCTCCTCCCTGTGGACGTATTTATCCCCTGTCGCCAGCAGAGACTCAAACCATGTCTGAATATATTGAAGAAAATCTTGACAGAGGTTTTATCTGAAAATCATTTTCTCTGGCTGGTGCTGGCTTCTTTTTTGTGAAGAAAAAAGATGGTTCTCTATGGCCTTGCATCGATTAATGGAATCTGAATAAGATCATGGTCTAGAACATGTACCCTCTTCCCCTTGTTCCGAGTTTTTCAACCGCCTCAGAGGAGCTAAAATCTCCAAATTAGATATGCGTGGGGCCTACAATTTGGTCAAAATGCATCAAGGGGTTGAGTGGAAAACCACCCTTAACACCCGTGATGGTCACTGCAAATACCTAGTAATGTCCTTCGAGCTAAGCAAAACCCCTGCGGTATTTCAAGAGTTTGTCAATGACATTTTCACAGACCTCCTCTTCTCCTGTGTAGTTGTTTATCTAGATGACATTCTGATAGTCTCCTTAGATCTGATCGAAAACAGGTTTGTCTGGTCTTGCAAGGACTAAGGGATAATCCTCTTACCATTTCTCGGTATCATAATATCTGATACTGCTCTGCACATGGATTATGAGAAGCTGTCAGCAATATTGTAGTGCCCCGACCTTCTGGCCTAAAGGCAATTCAAAGTTTCTTGGGGTTTGCAAACTACTACTGCCAGTTCATGCTGCACCTCTCCTTCTTGGCAGCCCCAATCTCTGTCTTCACTCGTAAAGGAGCGAATCCCAAAAAACTGGACAGCTGAAGTTGAATCGGCTTTCCCAGCCTTGAAAAAGGCCTTCCCTATGGCTCCAGTACTCCATCTTCTTGATGCTGGAAAGCAATTTTATCTTGAGGTGGTTGCATCATCTATTGGAGCTGTGGCTGTGTTTTCACAAAAGTCTTCCTCTGGTAAGATGAGAACCTGTGGCTTCTTCTCCAAAGCCTTTTCCGCTCCTGAGTGTAACTAGTCGATTGGAGATAGAGAGCTGTTAGCAATCAAGATGGCTCTGGAGAATGGCAACATATTCTAGAGGGAGCAGCTTATTTAGTTGTGATCTAAGCTGATCACAAGAACCTAACCAATCTGCAGTATGTGCAGAGACTTAATCCTCGCCAAACCAGATGGTCTCTGTTCTTTGCCCGTTTTGATTTTGTTCTTCACTTCCGTACTGCAGATGAGTACATCAAAGCAGATGCTCTCTCGAGATCCTTTGATTCTACCCACCAGGAGTTGGAGCCTCAACATATCATTGATCCCACTACAATCTCTGTCTGCCCTGTCAAGCTATAAGAGATTTCGCCTGGAAAAACTTTTATTGCAGAGTCTCTCAGGAAGCAGGTGTTACTATGGGAGCATTTATCTAAAGTGGTGGTCCTGCTGGTCAGTGAAAGACCTTCAGATTTATTGCACAACGGTACTGTTGGCCTTAAAAGATGAGTGAAGTTTTCAAAAATTCAGTTCGGATGCTTCGACAAATTTTTCCAAAAAATTGATTTGATCCAAATTAATTTGTCACAAAGTGCGTTATGAAGAAACTATTTATTTGCCTACAGGAAGAGTGTATCTGGGTGTACATCACTGTGCATTGCAGAAACATGCATAGCTAGCTCACTGTGGTAGTGAAACAGCTACCTTGCGTCAGTATGACAGGTAAAAGGTGTCACTCTTAGACTCAGTTCACACTTAACTTATTTTGTCAGTTATGTGCCAAAAAATGACCAAATAACTGAAGTGTGAACTCTGCCTTATAGGTCAATGTTAATGTCAGGTATAATGTGCAGTGGCCCAAGATTGTACTATAGAGCAGTGGTCCCCAACCTTTTTTGCACCAAGGCCCGGTTTCTCGCTACACAATTTCCCCAGGGCCCGGGGGGGGGGGGTTTGGATGGGGAAGGGGGGGGGGGCGGACGCTGCGGTTGTTGGGGGGCGGAGCATAGTGCCCCCACACAGTAGTTATTCCCCATTAGTGCCCCCAAACAGTAGTTATACCAGCATAGTGCCCCCACACAGTAGTTATAGTAGCATAGTGCCCCCACACAGTAGTTATAGTGCCATAGTGCCCCCACACAGTAGTTATAGTGCCATAGTGCCCCCACACAGTAGTTATAGTGCCATAGTGTCCCCACACAGTAGTTATAGTGCCATAGTGCCCCCACACAGTAGTTGTAGTGCCCACAGTGCCCCCACACAGTAGTTATAGTGCCCACAGTGCCCCCACACAGTAGTTATAGTGCCATAGTGCCCCCACACAGTAGTTATAGTGCCATAGTGCCCCCACACAGTAGTTATAGTGCCCACAGTGCCCCCACACAGTAGTTATAGTGCCCACAGTGCCCCCACACAGTAGTTATAGTGCCATAGTGCCCCCACACAGTAGTTATAGTGCCCACAGTGCCCCCACAGTAGTTATAGTGCCCATAGTGCCCCCACACAGTAGTTATAGTAGCATAGTGCCCCCACACAGTAGTTATAGTGCCCATAGTGCCCCCACACAGTAGTTATAGTAGCATAGTGCCCCCACACAGTAGATATACCAGCATAGTGCCCCCCACACAGTAGTAATAGTGCCCATAGTGCCCCCACACAGTAGTTATAGTAGCCATAGTGCCCCCACACAGTAGTTATACCAGCATAGTGCCCCCCACACAGTAGTAATAGTGCCCATAGTGCCCCACACAGTAGTTATAGCAGCATAGTGCCCCCACACAGTAGTTATAGTAGCATAGTGCCCCCCACACAGTAGTTATAGTGCCCATAGTGCCTCCCACACAGTAGTTATAGTGCCCATAGTGCCCCCACACAGTAGTTATAGTAGCATAGTGCCCCCACACAGTAGTTATAGTGCCCCCACACAGTAGTTATAGTAGCATAGTGCCCCACACAGTAGTTATAGTAGCATAGTGCCCCCACACAGTAGTTATAGTGCCCATAGTGCCCCCACACAGTAGTTATAGTAGCATAGTGCCCCACAGTAGTTATAGTGGCCCATAGTGCCCCCACACAGTAGTTATAGTAGCATAGTGCCCCCACAGTAGTTATAGTGCCCATAGTGCCCCCACACAGTAGTTATAGTGCCCATAGTGCCCCCACACAGTAGTTATAGTGCCCATAGTGCCCCCACACAGTAGTTATAGTGCCCATAGTGCCCCCACACAGTAGTTATAGTGCCCATAGTGCCCCCACACACAGTATAGTGCCCATAGTGCCCCCACACAGTAGTTATAGTGCCCATAGTGCTCCCACACAGTAGTTATAGTGCCCATAGTGCCCCCACACAGTAGTTATAGTGCCCATAGTGCCCCCACACAGTAGTTATAGTGCCCATAGTGCCCCACACAGTAGTTATAGTGCCCCCCACACGGTAGTTATAGTGCCCATAGTGCTCCTCTCCTTCAGTTTTGTACAATAAAAAAAACAAACACTTATACTTACCTCCATCAGCCCTGGCAGCACTGCGATGCAGGCCTCCTCCGGCCTGTGTCCCGCTCTGCACGGCTCAGGCGGCGCGATGACGTCATCGCACCGCCTGAGCTGGCCTCTGATAGGCTACAGGCACTAGGCCTGCAGCCTATCAGAGGAACGGGCAGGGGAGGCGCCTCTCCCTCCCCTGCCCCACCGCAGCACAGGCATCTGTATCGCCATCCTCAGGACGGCGATACAGATGACTATGGAGATGAGCGCTTCCACAATGGAAGCGCTTATCTCCTTGTCCCCTGCTACGGCCGCGGCCCGGCAGACATCGCTTCAGGGCCCGGTCCTGGGCCGCGGCCCGGTGGTTGGGGACCGCTGCTATAGAGTAAAAGAGCACTCTTCTTTTACACTGTCTGCTGATTCCACATAAATTGCTAGAGAACCTGTTTTGTTACAAGGTGATACAAGTAATGGGACCATAACAGAGTGGAAAGGGTGTCAACAGTAAGTTTTGTCTTGACGCCACTGTTTATTTTTCCCTTCTTATGATCTGTCATAAGAACAACCTCAAAAAATGGATCCTGTCTTTTGAGCATCCACCTTCTCAGTTCTCACAGTCAGTATTTGATCAGTACTGTTATGACAAAAACAACAGGAGAGGGTCCAAAACTGAGATGACACGTGATGGGAATATTTGCATGTCTTCTGTGTATCCACTCCTGCTTTTGGCTTCCAAATCATGAGTAAACCCTGTTGCAAAATACTGACTGTGTGATAGAGACCTCATGCTCAAATTGCATTAGTTTTGGCTATTTTCTTCTGAAATTGGTTTTATTTGTTGCAGAGTATGGTTGCTAGGTGCAGCAGAGTCAGTTTAGATCAGATATTGTGGAGTAACAGGAACTGGGTTTATTGGAACATGCATGCAATAACTAAAGGTCACCTTACATGGTGAATGGCGCAGACAGGAAAAAGAAATCAGTGAGTTCACATCAATGTACAGGAAATACAACACATCATAGAAATGCATAGAGAGACTACAAGATAGCATTAGTAACAGCGACATCTAGTATCAAAACAATAAACTGCAGTCCAGCAGAAGTCCCTATAGCAATAGACCAAGCTGTAAGCTGTTGTATCTCCAACATTATTCAGATAGGAAAGAGATCACATGTGATGGAAATATTTGCAACTCTTCTGTGTTTTGGACCTGTTCCTTCTTTTGGCTTCCAAATCATGAGCGAATCCTGATGCAAAATACTGACTGTGTGATAGAGGCCTTATGGATATTTCAAAAACAGGATCCGTTGTGTTTTCATTTTTCTGACAGATGAGAAGAAGGGTGAAATAAACTATGATGTCAACAAGGCCTAACAGAGACACTAGTTGCCCTGTCAAAGAGTGGGGAGGATGGCTTCAGCATGAGGAGTCAACATTGTGGCCCAGTCACAGAGTGGGGAGGTGGAGAGGAACAGCAGTGGCAGTAACAGCACAAGATAGTGGCAGTAGGAGAAGATGGCAGCAGAGGCAGCAGGAGTGTGGCATCAGGATGGTGACAGCATCAGAATAGTGGCTGAAGCACATGGCCAGAAGTAATGGGCCACTTTTCACAAAGTTTTGGTGTAGCTGCCAGAATGATCTAGTCTGATGCATCAGGCACTGGCGTGTGGAAATACTGTCTGAGCCACAGCTGATTCATCTTTACAAAGGTCAGTCTCTCAACATTTTGGGTGGAAAGGTGAGTTCTCCTTGAGGTAACTATGCTCCCCTTGAAATAAACGTTTGCTCTGATGCCACACTACTGGCCGGGAAAGAAAACTTGCCCAGGGAAAAGTCGGCAAATTATGGCTACAAATCAATTTTGGCTGCCCAGTAGTCCAGGATGGAAAGGCACAGTCCAAGTACACCACCACAAGCTGGTTGAGGTTCTGCTCCATGTCATGCTGCTGTTGGATGGTTTCCTCAGTAGATGGGTGAAGAAAAGTGCTCATTAGAGACTCCAGACTTAAGTTGCTGCTGATGGAGATGGTGCTGCTCCTACCCTTTCACCCCCCCTCCAGCATTCATGGCAGTGAAGCATGATCACAGAGACCCCCCACCCCGGTCAGACCTTTGAGAGGATGGGCGATGGCACACATAGACATTGACCAATTGACCACATAGGATGTCTTGATTGTAGTTGAGTTTATCCTCCCTTTCAGCAGGTGGAAAAAGACCCCGAATTTGGCGGAGAGCCAGTACTGTAGTCATCCCTCTGCCGAATGGTGATAATATGGCACTACGCAAGCAACTTAGCATGCATCTGGCCATTTGCACAAGGGACTCGGAGGGATTTACTGCCTCCAACCCCACTGCATACTGTCACAATCTGTCGGGGTCAGCTGCCTGTTCTTCCTCATCGCCATCCAACTCCACATGCTCCTCCTGCTCCTCTCCTGTCTCTTGTGTAGATAAACCACCCATTTCTTTATACATTGCTTATGTGTGAATGTCGACCTCCCCCTCTGCCAGTTCAACCCCCCAGGGCTCGGTTGGCTGTGAGATGTAGGCACCAGTTATCCTGTCCCATGGCCAGTCAGATTTATCAGCATGTGCTCCAGAGTGTGAAGGAGTGGAATGGCATCATTCATCCAGTAGTCCTGGTGACTGACAAATAAACTGGCTCCCTCAAAGGGCTTGAGCAAATGGCAGGTGTCACACATGAGCTGCCACTGGCTAACATCGAAGTTACACAGGGGAGTACTCCTGTCTGCCTGCATTATCAAAAAATAGTTCACGGCCTTCCTCTGCTCATATAGTCAATACAACATGTGGAGGATGGAGTTCCAACGGGTGGAAACGTTGCATATGAGCAATGTTGGGGAACGCTATTCTGCTTTTGCAGCTAAAGGAGGGCATGTTTTGAAAGGTAAGCGTGGCTGAAGTGCATGTTCAGTTTCCTTGCCATTTTCAAGCTGTCTTGCAGTTGGGTGGAAAACTTCAGGAACCGCTTTACAACAAGATTAAAGACATGTGCCATGCAGGGCCCATGGGTCAGTCCTGCATGGGCCCTGCATGGCACATGCAGGACTGACCCATGGGCCATGCATGGCACATGCAGGGCCCATGCATGTGCCATGCAGGGCCCATGGGTCAGTCCTGCATGTGCCATGCAGGGCCCATGCAGGACTGACCCATGGGCCCTGCATGGCACATGCAGGGCCCATGGGTCAGTCCTCCTTGATGCAGAGCCGACAGAATGTTCTTCCCATTATTGGTGACCCCGGTTCTGATCTTCAGTTGGTGAAGAGATAGCCAGGGTTCAATTTCTTGTTGAAGGATTAAGAAGTTCCTTCCCAGTGTGACTGTGATTCCATGGAATGAATGTATGTGCCAGAGAAATGCTGGGGTATGTTGTTCTCCTCTGTTATACCTCCTCCCTGCTTAGTGGGAGGGAAATATGTTATTTAACTGGAATTGTATGTTAGAGGGGCCGAAGGGAGAGGATGGGTATTAGTTACATGGGACTGTATATTACAGCAAATTGGGGGGAGATGACCTGTGTTATTTACATGGGACTGGATATTATAGAGGGATGGAGGGTAAGGATTGATTACACAGGACTATGTGTTGGAGGGGCTAAAGGGAGAAGAGGGGTTTAAGTTACATGGGACTGTATGTTATAGAAGACTGTAAGAAAGAGATATATTATGTACATGGGACTGTATGTTATATAAGACTAAGAAATAGAAGTTTTTTTACATGTTACTGCATGGTATAGAAGACTGTAGGGAGAGGACAGGTATTATACATTATGGGGCACTACAGAGAAGATTAAAAGTCCAGGGGATACTGCAGGAGGCATTATAATTACAGGGGGCACTGCAGGGAACATGATAAATACTGTGGGCAGTGGTGGGGGGCATTACTACTGAGGGCTCCATAGGAGAACATAGCCTCTAGTTATAATGTTAATGCTCTCATTTAGCCTGGAGGTGTGTTTGGGGTCATTGTCCTGTTGATAAATAAATGATGGTCCAACTAAACGCAAACCGGATGGAATAGCATGCCACTGCAAGATACTGTGGTAGCCATGCTGGTTCAGTATGCCTTTAATTTTGAATAAATTCCCAACACTGTCACCAGCAAGGCACCCCCACACCATCACACCTCCTTCTCCATGCTTCACGGTGGGAACCAGGCATGTAGAGTCCATCCGTTCACCTTTTCTGCGTCTCACAAAGACACGGTGGTTGGAACCAAAGATCTCAAATTTGGACTCATCAGACCAAAGCACAGATTTCCACTGGTCTAATGTCCATTCCCTGTGTTCTTTAGCCCAATCAAGTCTCTTCTGCTTGTTGCCTGTCCTTAGCAGTGGTTTCCTAGCAGCTATTTTACCATGAAGGCCTGCTGCACACAGTCTCCTCTTAACATTTGTTGTAGAGATGTGTCTGCTGCTAGAACTCTGTGTGGCATTGACCTGGTCTCTAATCTGAGCTGCTGTTAACCTGCGATTTCTGAGGCTGGTGACTCGGATGAACTTATCCTCCGCAGCAGAGGTGACTCTCGGTCTTCTTTTCCTGGGGCGGGCCTCATGTGAGCCAGTTTCTTTGTAGCGCTTGATGGTTTTTGAGACTGCACTTGGGGACACTTTCAAAGTTTTCCCAATTTTTTGGACTGACTGACCTTCATTTCTTAAAGTAATTTTTCTTTATTTAGCTGCTTTTTTCTTGCCATAATACAAACTCTAACAGTCTATTCAGTAGGACTATCAGCTGTGTATCCACCTGACTTCTGCCCAACTCATGGTCCCAAACCGATTCATAAGGCAGGAAATCCCACTTATTAAACCTGACAGGGCACACCTGTGAAGTGAAAACCATTTCAGGTGACTACCTCTTGAAGCTCATCAAGAGAACGCCAAGAGTGTGCAAAGCAGTAATCAAAGCAAAAGGTGGCTACTTTGAAGAACCTAGAATATAAGACATGTTTTCAGTTGTTTCACACTTTTTTGTTAAGTATATAATTCCACATGTGTTAATTCATAGTTTTGATGCCTTCAGTGTGAATCTACAATTTTCATAGTTTTCATAGGTGTGTCCAAACTTTTGGTCTCTACAGTATATATATATATATATATATATATATATATATATATACACACACATATATATATATATATATATATATATATATATATATATACATACACACACACAGTATCTGTGTGTATATATGTGTATGTATGTGTTTGCGTGGGTGGGTGTGTGGGTGTGTATGTATGTATATATATATATATATCCTGTATATAGGAGATATCTGGATCTGGGTAGTAGTGTGTGTGTGTGTATATATGATTTATATATAAATTAAAGCACTACTACTCCTATCCAAATATTTAGGAAAAATATTGAAAAAAAAGCTTTTTACTATTGATGACCTGTCCTTAGGATCAGAGGGAGGAAGGCGGGCCCCTGTAGAAAATTTGCTGTGGGGCCCAGTTATAAAACAATGTTGACACCCCAATAGCAGTAGTATTTGACAGCTTTTTAAAGAATCGAGGCCTAATAGAATTAGTTATCTATAAAACAAGGTGAAAAACAATATAACTGAAAAAATAGAGAGCTTTATTGCCCCAATTACAGAATCAAGGCCTAATGGAATTACTTATCTAAAAAACAAGGTGTAAAACAAAATAAGGCCACTTTCACACTAGCGGCAGCACGGATCCAGCAGGTGAAGGGTCCCGCCGGATCCGTGCTGCCGCAGGTGCATGTGTGGGGCCAGAACCGCTCTCCGGCCCCATACGTGTCAGACACAGTCTCAACATACATACACTTACACATACATACAGTGCCTTGCGAAAGTATTCGGTCCCCTGGAACTTTTCAACCTTTTGCCACATTTCAGGCTTCAAACAAAAAGATATAACATTTTAAATTTTTTGTGAAGCATCAACAACAAGTGGGTCACAATTGTGAAGTGGAACGAAATTTATTGTATCATTTAAACTTTTTTTGTAATAATAAAACTGAAAAGTGGGGCGTGCAAAATTATTCGGCCCATTTACTTTCAGTTCAGAAAATTCACTCCAGAAGTTCATTGAGGATCTCTGAATGATCCAATTTTGTCCCAAGCTTTATACATCCCAAGAAGCACTGTGCAAGCGATCATATTGAAATGGAAGGCGTATCAGACCACTGCAAATCTACCAAGACCCGGTCGTCCCTCTAAACTTTCATCTCAAACAAGGAGAAGACTGATCAGAGATGCAGCCAAGAGGCCCATGATCACTCTGGATGAACTGCAGAGATCTACAGCTGAGGTGGGAGAGTCTGTCCATAGGACAACAATCAGTCGAACACTTCACAAATCTGGCCTTTATGGAAGAGTGGCAAGAAGAAAGCCATTTCTCTAAGATATCCATAAAAAGTCTCGTTTACAGTTTGCCACAAGCCACCTGGGAGACACACCAAACATGTGGAAGAAGGTGCTCTGGTCAGATAAAACCAAAATCGAACTTTTTGGAAACAATGCAAAACTATATGTTTGGCGTAAAAGCAAAACAGCTCATCACCCTGAACACACCATTCCCACTGTCAAACATGGTGGTGGCAGCATCATGGTTTGGGCCTGCTTTTCATCAGCAGGGACAGGGAAGATGGTTAAAATTGATGGGAAGATGGATGGAGCCAAATACAGGACCATTCTGGATGAAAACCTGTTGGAGTCTGCAAAAGACTAGGACGGAGATTTATCTTTCAACAAGACAATGATCCCAAACATAAAGCAAAATCTACAATGGAATGGTTCAAAAATAAACGTATCCAGGTCTTAGAATGGCCAAGTCAAAGTCCAGACCTGAATCCAATTGAGAATATGTGGAAAGAGCTGAAAACTGCTGTTCACAAACGCTCTCCATACAACCTCAAAGAGCTCGAGCTGTTTTGCAAGGAAGAATGGGCAAGAATTTCAGTCTTAAGATGTGCAAAACTGATAGAGACATACCCCAAGCGACTTGCAGCTGTAATCGCAGCAAAAGGTGGCGCAACAAAGTATTAATGCAAGGGGCCCAAATAATTTTGCACGCCCTACTTTTCAGTTTTATTATTACAAAAAAAGTTTAAATGATCCAATAAATTTTGGTCCACTTCACAATTGTGACCCACTTGTTGTTGATTCTTCACCAAAAATGTAAAATGTTATATCTTTTTGTTTGAAGCCTGAAATGTGGAAAAGGGTTGAAAAGTTCCAGGGGGCCGAATACTTTCGCAAGGCACTGTACATACATACATACTTACATGGTGGCTTCTGGTTGTCAGAGGCCCCAGCAGCTCAGGACAGCACAGGAGGAGGAGGACGGTGCGCACAAAGGAAGGGAAGATTCCCCACAGCGCCCTCTGCTGGAGGGAGGTGAGAGCTGTGGAGAAAAAGTACAGGTGACGGATCCGTCATGAACTCCATTGAAAGTCAATGGAGGACGGATCCGTTTACTATTGTGTCACACCAAACGGATCCGTTCCCATTGACTTGCATTGGGGGTCCGGATTCCGGATCTGTCTTGGTGCGGATGCCCAGACAGGAGGGCAAACCGCAGCATGTTGCGGTTTGCTCTCCGGTCTATATACTGAAGAGAACTGAACGGAATGCATTTTGGAGCATTCCGTTCTCTTCAGTTTTGTCCCCATTGACAGGCTCGGACTGGCCCACAGGGGAACAGGTGAATCCCCCGGTGGGCCCCTGAGCTAGGTAGGCCTCTAGTTCCCCACCTCCTGCACAAGTGACACACGGCACAGTAGACTGACCTATAAATAGGCTGCCTAAGATGCTATGCAGTACATTGCCTATGTCCATATAAAAGACTGGATAGTGTGGGAAGGTAGCATATGCATGTGGGCCCCCAGAGTGAGCTTTACAGTGGGCCCCCAGAGGGAATTTTACTGGTGGGCCCTAGATACCCCAGTCCGACCCTGCCCATTGACAATAAATGGGGACAAAACTGAAGTGTTATATTTATTTATTATTATTGAGCGCCTATGACGGAACTCAATACCGGAATTTGTAAACGCTAGTGTAAAAGTAGCCTAACTGAAAAAATACAGTGCTTTTTCAACCCAATTACAGAATCAAGGCATTATATAATTACTTATCTATAACACAATGCAGACAACCCAATAGCAGCATTATGCTACTTTCACACCAGCATTTTCGCTGGATCCGGCAGGGCT
Source organism: Rhinella marina (assembly GCA_900303285.1). NCBI lineage: Eukaryota > Metazoa > Chordata > Amphibia > Anura > Bufonidae > Rhinella > Rhinella marina. The sequence continues at coordinate 35,755 of ONZH01018592.1, read as the reverse complement.
CAGCAAAAACAATTCCGTCATGATAACACAATTGTCTGCATCCGTTGTGAACGGATGCGGTTGCATTATCTTTTAAATAGCTAAGACGGATCTGTCATGAACACCATTGATGTGTGATTGAGAAAACGGATCCATCCCCATTTACTTACCTTGTGAGTCATGACAGATCCGTTTGGCTACGCTTCGTCATGTGGACACCATAACGCAGCAAGCAGTGTTTTAGTATCCTCCTCCAACGCGGAATGCTGACTGAACTGAAGCAAACTGATGCATTCTAAACGGATACTTTTCCATTTAGAATGCATTAGGACAAAAACTGATCAGTCTTGGAAGCAATTTTGCAGATCCATGACGAATCCTGCAAAAACGCTGGTGTGAAAGTAGCCTTATTAGAGCGCTTCTTCACCCCAATTACTCAATCAAGGCGTTATAGAATTACTTATCTTTAACACAATGTGGACACCCCTATAAGCAGTAGTATTCGATGACTTTTTAACACCAATAAGAGAATCAACGTGTTATAGAATTAAGTACTGTATGTATAAAACAATGTGGACGCCACAATAACAATAGTATTAGACAGCTTTTTCACTCCAATTACTGAATCATGGTGTAATAGAACGGTGTAATAGAGTGTTCGGCACTGCAAGCGCTATTGCGCATGCGCCACCTAAGTTCAACGGTGCAGGCGCGGGATTTCAGCGCTAGACCGAACGGTCTAGCGCTGTAAATCAAGATCAGGAGGGGTGTGATTAAGGCCAGGGGGGCGTACCTCGGACCCGGGAGGGTGGTGAAGATGCGGTGCTCGGGAGGAAAGAGCCCACCCCCCGGTGCTCCGAAGGCTCATTAGCATGTTTTTTAAACTTTAAATATCTCCACAACCGCTGCGCTCTACTCTGCAATTAAGGTATGATTCAGATTATCAAAACTGGCCCTAGTAACCTATGTAATAATATACATAGGTTAAAACCTAGTGACAGAGCCTCTTTAACTGTTGAGACGTGCTCCACACGGCCGGTTGCTGCCCTCAATGCCTCTCTCCACACATATACTGTATGTATACATACATACATACATATATTTATATACACTCCTCACAAAAAGTTAGGGATATTTGGCTTGTGGGTGAAATTTCAGGGTGAACCTGTGAAGGTTTGGGTGCAAACCCTTTGGGAAGGTAGATTATAGATCCACTAATACATCCAAATTCAAACACTGAAACAGTACTCCATATAGGTTAAAACCTAGTGACAGAGCCTTTTTAAAGGGGTTATCCTATGAGTAATTTAAAAAAATGAAAATCAGATCATATAGTCTGTTATAAATTGAAAGACTTTTGGCTGGGTATAAAAAGCCTTTACAAGCTGTGATACTTGCCAAAGGCTGCTAATAGCTACTAATGCAGGCTGCCCTAACTTTTAATTTAGGCTCTTTCCCTTTTTTGTTATTTGGAAAATGTAATAGTTTAATGAAAAAATTGTTTAGCTTAAAATACAAAGGAAATGTGTAAAAAATGAAAATCAAAGATCATATAGTACATGACAATATCTTTCTAACAAAGCTAGAACCAGCTACCGCACTTGGATCCAGAGATCTGCATATTGCTCTGCTACATTTATATCAAGCTGACAGCTGAAGGGGAGTGTGTATTCTGCTGCAGCTAAGGGGGCATGTCCATGCTCTGCCTATCACAGCTCAGGAGGCAGTTGAAGGTTGAAACTGATCATGTGCGGCCTTCTCAGTGAACTGGACAAAGAAATAAGAAAAAAACAGCAGATGCCCCTATACAGATACATTTTATTGAATAACTCAGTGGCTTTTTAATTATATGCAAATATAATGCAATTACATATGCAAGTATCCAGTTTGAAAGCTGTAGAATATTTTAGTGGGACAACCCCTTTAAGTAAACAGGCAGGCAGGGTTGCTCAGGCATAAAATGGGATGCTTTGGAGACATTTTTCTAATCAAAATATATGATTTCAGTAATTAAAGTGTATTGCAAAAATGGTCAGTATCACTGCCCCTACACATTACCAAAAAAAAGAATGAAAGTCACACTTTAAATGGGCTATTCAACTTTTTTCAGGCCTCACAGAGTTGCCAAACCTGTGAGGCATCTCTGAGTCATTCTGAGGAAGAGTGTGAATAAAGCTGTAATTAGAGGAGTAGATCATTATTGCTAGGTATCCTGTAACACATTAGTGGCCCATCACAAGTCTATTGAAACTGCTGCCATCTGTAGGCCGTAAAGGACAGGAATATTACATAAAACGTCTGGGAATAACACTGCGCTAAACTAATACACTGTGCTATATAGTGTTTAGCTGTAGCTATATTTCATGGAATCACAAGCAATTACTGGCGTAGTAAACTATACTAATAAAATAAACACATTTCTTAGTGGTTTCTAAGGACAATCTTGTCACTGTTAAGTATTATACAGTAAATATTTCTATACACCTATTTACATCCCAAACGTATTAAAGGGCACCTGTCAGCAGATTTCTATCTATGAAACTGGCTGACCTGATATGTGCGCTTGGCAGCAAAAGGCATCTGTGTCGGCGCCATGTTCATATGTGCCCGCGTTGCTAAGAAAAATTATGCTTTAATGTAAGCTAATGAGATTCTAGGAGCCTTTTCACCTAGAGGCTCTGCTCTCTGTGTAACTGCCACGCCCTTTGCAGTTTGATTGACAGGGCCAGGCAGTGTAATCACACCTGCATGGCTCTGTCAATTAAAGGGGAGAGGGTGTGGCACTTGCAGAGATGGCAGAGCCCCTAACAGGTCAGCCAGTTTCGTAGGTACAAATCTGCTGACAGATGCCCTTTAATCATGGTACTGCCCAGATTGATGCCTTAAAATAAATGTAAATAGAAAAAATATTTAGTTTACTCACTAGGCACTGCAACACCAAAAACATTGGCTTCTTCAATGAAATCCAACATTAACACTAAGTTTTCTACTTCTGTTGTTGCCACATTTTCACCTTTCCACCTAAAAAAAAAAAATCATCTTACACCAATAGCAGGCAAAACTAAAAATGAACTTACCCTGCGATCTTTCTGTTCCCATAACTCCTAGTGTTATCTTGAAGGTTTATGAAAGTAAAGGGACAACCTGTGTTGGAACCTGTGGCCTAGAAATTCTAGAAATTCAATTTGGTTGGAGCATGACACAAGTAGATTATTCCTGCCAGAATAGCAGAGACATGGATTCGGCAAACTAACTACTGTCCCATCATTCCTACAGATCCTTCAAACAGTGGAGACAGGAGCCTGTAGGCACATAATGTCAGCCTCCATAGACTCTGCCCATCATGTAGGCTAATCGTTATAGGAAACCTGTCATCAGGTCTATGCTGCCTGAACTATGGCAGTGTTCCTCATTATAGAAAGCTGTATTTTAGTCTGAAACATTTTGGAGTTTCGCAAAAAACGTAGGGGCACATTTATTAAGACCAGCGTTTTAGACTATTTATTAGTCTTCAAACCCCTAAGCTAGCGGTGGCTCAGGCCTCTTCACAACTTCCACAGATCCTCTGCCAGTTCTTAATGTAAGACAGCTTCCTTACTGTCTTACATTTAGACCTTTTTTGTGCCTAAAATAGGCATAGCAAATGATAAATGAGACGGGCTGCCTTCCCCGCCCACGCCACGCCCACTTATTTAGATCTGGTGTGAGTGGGGACAGGCTGCAGATTAATATAGGCATATTTCAGCTTAATAAATGACCCCTGTAGTTTTAATAATGAGCCGGTTACGGTAGGGGGAAGTGTTCAGGCCTATTGTTCAGTCCACTGTGTGGCTTCTTACCACCCTGCTTGGCTTGATTAACAAGTCTCACCCTGTTTGCATACAGTGCAAGGAGAAGCCACACACTAGACTCATCTCTCCAATCTCTCATTTTACACTGTTTCCTCTGAAACACTGCATTTCAGACAAAACCATAGCTCTCTGTCATGAAAGACACTATTGTCATGCTTCCCATAATTTAAATAGCATGAACTTAATGGCAATCTCGCTAAGTAATTTCTGGCTTTAACCCCTCGTAAACACAGCCTTTTTTGGATTTTGAGCTGCAGTCGTCTGATTGCATGTATAATACACTGCAAAACTTCTGTATTATGTAAGTTATATTAAGTCTGACAGGATGTCCATTAGGCCTAGCTAAAGACAAGGCTGAATAGGCATTTATACATGACAAGTTTAACCACTTCACGTCCGCCCATAGTATATAAACGTCCATGAAATGGTTGTCTATTTCTGAATGGACGTTTCTGAACGTCCATTTAGAAATAACAGCTGCACGCTAATCATGCAGCTGTACAGTGGGGTACCTGCTGTCAGTGACAGCACGGTACCCCAAAGAGAAGGCAGGGACCGTTCCCAGGGGTCCCTGCCTTGTAGATCGCTGTATACACAGCGCTCACCGAGCGCTGTGTATACAGAGCCGGAAGCGCTATTGCGCTTCCTGTTCCGGCCCGGCAGTCACGTGATAGCCGGGCCCGGGAGCATGCAGGAGCTGCCGGGTCTCTCATAGACCCGATCAGCCCTGCACTGAGGCTGTACAGCATAGTATTATGCGGTACAGCTTCTCTGGAGATGTATTTCCCCTGTAACTGGGGCTACTATGTCAGCCCCAGTTACAGGAGAAATCAAGTGTAAAAAATAAATAAATAAATAAGTGAAGTTAAATGTCCCCCTGAGGTGTTGTATGACCTTATGGGGGACACAAAGTGTAAAATAAAAAAAATAATAAAAAAATAGAGTATTATATAAAAATAAAAAAATCACATATAAAAAAATAATTTCCCCCCAAATATGTCATTAAAAAAATGTTACAAATAAAAATAAATAAATAAAATAGACATATTTGGTATCACCGCGTCTGAAACGACCGGCTCTATAAAAATATCACATGATCTACCCCATCAAGTAAAAAAAATCTAATAAAAATTATGCCAAAACAGCTTTTTTTTGTCGCCTCAACTACCAAAAAACATAATATCAAACAACCAAAAAGTCGTATGCATCCCAAAATGATATCAACAAAAACGTCACCTCATCCCGCAAAAAATGAGCCCCCACACAAGATCATAGCCAGAAAAATGAAAAAAAAGGCTCTTAAAAATTTGCAACACAAAAACATGATTTTTTTTCCAAAAATGCTCTTATTGTGTAAAACGCAAAAAATAAAAATAAAAAATAGACATATTTGGTATTGTTGCATCCGTAACAACTGGCTCTACAAAAATATCACATGATCTACCCCATCAAGTGAACGGTGTAAAAAAAAATATAGAAAAATGCCCCAAAACTGTTTTTTTTTTTGTTAACCTCCCAAAAATTAGATTAAAAAGTGATCAGAAAGCCGGATATACCCCAAAATGGTGCCATTAAAAAGCACAGCTTGTTCCACAAAAAATAAGACCTCACGCAGCTCAGTCCACAAAAAATTAAAAAGTTATCGCTCCTAAAAACCATGACAAAAAATTCCATGTTAGAAAATGCAGATGCTGCTCCTCCCCTTCTGAGCCCTGGCGTATCCCCAGATAACAGTTTACGACCACATGTGGGGTGTTTCTGCAAACTGCAGAATCGGGGTAATATATATTGAGTTTTGTTTTGTTGTTAACCATTGATGTGTTACAGGAAAAAAATGATTAAAATGGAAAATCTGCAAAAAAAGTGAAATTTTTTTCACATCTATTTTGCTTTAATTCCTGTGGAATACTTAAAGGGTTAACAACATTTCTAAAACCAGTTTTGAATAGTTTGAGGGGTGTAGTTTCTAAAATGGGGTCATTTATGGGTGTTTTTTTTATTATGTAAGCCTCACAAACTGACTTCAGAACTGAACTGGTCCTTAAAAAAGTTGATTTTGCAAATTTGCAAAAATTGCGTCTAAAATTCTAAACCTTCTACTGTCCTAAAAAAATAAAATGACACTACCAAAATGATGCCAACATAAAGTAGACATATGGGTAATGTAAATTAAAAAGGATTTTATGGGGTATCACTATCTGTCTTAAAAGCAGAGAGATTCAAATTTAGAAAACAGTGAATTTTTTCAAATTTTCGTTAACTTTTGGATTTTTTATAAATAAAATTAAAACTTATCGACTCAAATTTACCATTAACTTGAAGTACAATGTGTCACGAGAAAACAGTCTCAGAATCGCTTGGATAAGTAAAAGCGTTCCAAAGTTATTACCACATAAAGTCACACATGTCAGATTTGCAAAATTAGGTCTGGTCAGGAAGGGGGTAAATGGCCCGGATGGGAAGTGGTTAAAGAGACTATTGTTAGTCCCTTGGCCATACAAGAATGGTCGCTTTAAAGGGATTGTACGGGCTTTTACTATTGATGACCTATACTCAGGATAGGTCATCAATATCAAATTGGCGGGGGTCCGACACCCGTCACCCCTGCCGATCAGCTGTATGAGGAGAGGGCAAAGACCACAAACTGTGCACATGCAATCTCCCTTCTCCTTTCCTGTCCGCTACTGCGGTCTGTGTTCTTTGCACGTGAGCACTGCACCCACTGTCTCCTCATACAGCTGATTGGCTGTGGTGCTGGGTGTCGGACCCCCGCCGATCTGATATTGATGACCTATCCTGAGAATAGGTCATCAATAGCAAAAGCCTAGAGAACCCCTTTAAGGAGATTCACCACACTACCTAATTAACAGTATGCTGGCTCGAGGAAACCACCTTCCTGCAGTGACCTACTCTTATGGTGTAGGGGATGGGAAGCAGGGCTGTGGAGTTGGTAAGCCAAAGTCCCGACTCCAACTCCGACTCCTCAATTTCCCCTAACTCCGACTCCCGACTCCGACTCCCAATCCGACTCCGACTCCCTCATACATGACACATGTTAAGGTGATAACTTTAAGCAAACTTTGCATAAATTAATAGTGCAGATATGTCATGACAAAAAAAGTTTCTAATATATGTTGTACTAGATATCTTTGCTCTGAACTTCCAGTATCAGGCTTTTCTCTGGGTACAGCTCAAGGGCCTGATGTATGAAAACTGTCTAGGTCTAAGACTTTCTTTGTTGCCCATAGCAACCAATCAGAGCTCCCTGTTTCATTTCTCCAGAGCACTATATGAAATGAAAGGGGAGCTCTGAATGGTTTCTATGGGCAACAAAGAAATTTCTACACCTAGACAATTTTCATACATAAGGCCCTAGGTGTTCAGAGGAAAAGCAAACTAAAACATACAGCATACAGAGAGAACATGCACTGGACAATTGATTTATGCACAGTTTATTGAAAGTTTAGATATACTAAGAAGTACTTGGGTTTTCTCAGCACATTGATTCACTGGCTTACAAGCAGTTTGCGCTCACTCTGTCTCCTCAGGCTGTGGATGGGTCTCCAGCAGTTATTAGGATATATTAACTTACTCTGACAGAGCAGGAGATTGTGATCTCTAACACAATTACAGGTAAAGCCATGCTTCTCAGTCCTTACAACACTTGTACCTTTTGCTTACTGCAGGTAATCACTCAGAGCTCAGTCCCATCATTCTTCACTGCTCTCAGCCAATCAGATAACGTCTTTCTGGTCTGCAGGTTACCATAGAAACCTGTGTACAGTGAGAGACCATGCTGAACTGTCCATAGTTCATGACTAAAGTAAAATCTACTGACCACTGTATTTAGAAAATGTCTTCTTTTAACTGTCCCTTTATGTTGAAAGCTAATATTTGTAACTAGTGAGAAAACCCCTTTAATCCTGTTTTCTGTAGCAGATCTGAGATGAGTGCAGCCATTCCTTCCCAGTGCCTTTTTCATCTGATCTGTAGCAGGGGAGTTTCACTTCTGAGCATCTACATAAAGGGCAGCACACATCCATCTCAACAAAAAGCCTAGATCCTTAGATCAGGAATAGAACATACATTTATAGGATATTTCATCGTTTTCCGAAATTCTTATGAAACTACAGTACAGACCAAAAGTTTGGACACACCCTCTCATTCAAAGAGTTTTCTCTATTTTCATGACTATGAAAATTGTAGATTCACACTGAAGGCATCAAAACTATGAACACATATGGAATTATATACTTAACAAAAAAGTGTGAAACAACTGTAAATATGTCTTATATTCTAGGGTCTTCAAAGTAGCCACCTTTTGCTTTGATTACTGCTTTGCACACTCTTGGCATTCTCTTGATGAGCTTCAAGAGGTAGTCACCTGAAATGGTTTTCACTTCACAGGTGTGCCCTGTCAGGTTTAATAAGTGGGATTTCCTGCCTTATGAATCGGTTTGGGACCATGAGTTGGGCAGAAGTCAGGTGGATACACAGCTGATAGTCCTACTGAATAGACTGTTAGAATTTGTATTATGGCAAGAAAAAAGCAGCTAAGTAAAGAAAAACGAGTTGCCATCATTACTTTAAGAAATGAAGGTCAGTCAGTCCAAAAAATTGGGAAAACTTTTGCAGTCGCAAAAACCATCAAGTGCTACAAAGAAACTTGCTCACATGAGGACCGCCCCAGTATTTGAAGACCAAGAGTCACCTCTGCTGTGGAGGATAAGTTCATCTGAGTCACCAGCCTCAGAAATCGCAGGTTAACAACAGCTCAGATTAGAGACCAGGTCAATGCCACACAGAGTTCTAGCAGCAGACACATCTCTACAACAACTGTTAAGAGAAGACTGTGTGCAGCAGGCCTTCATGGTAAAATAGCTGCTAGGAAACCACTGCTAAGGACAATCAACAAACAGAAGAGACTTGTTTGGGCTAAAGAACACAAGGAATGGACATTAGACCAGTGGAAATCTGTGCTTTGGTCTGATGAGTCCAAATTTGAGATCTTTGGTTCCAACCACTGTGTCTTTGTGCAATGCAGAAAAGGTGAATAGATGGACTCTGCATGCCTGGTTCCCACCGTGAAGCATGGAGGAGGAGGTGTGATGGTGTGGGGGTGCTTTGCTGGTGACACTGTTGGGGATTTATTCAAAATTGAAGGCATACTGAACCAGCATGGCTACCACAGCATCTTGCAGCGGCATGCTATTCCATCCGGTTTGCGTTTAGTTGGACCATCATTTATTTATCAACAGGACAATGACCCCAAACACACCTCCAGGCTGTGTAAGGGCTATTTGACCAAGAAGGAGAGTGATGGGGTGCTACGCCAGATGACCTGGCCTCCACAAGTGCTAAGCATCTCTGGGAACTCTTTCAATACTGGTGACTACCTCTTGAAGCTCATCAAGAGAATGCCAAGAGTGTGCAAAGCAGTAATCAAAGCAAAAGGTGGCTACTTTGAAGAACCTAGAATATAAGACATATTTTCAGTTGTTTCACACTTTTTTGTTAAGTATATAATTCCACATGTGTTAATTCATAGTTTTGATGCTTTCAGTGTGAATCTACAATTTTCATAGTCATGAAAATATAGAAAACTCTTTGAATGAGAAGGTGTGTCCAAACTTTTGGTCTGTACTGTATATTCAGCACATATTGCATTGAACTAAATGTACCAATGTATTATATATTTGTGGAGTCGGAGCCGGTCCATTTTATACCGACTCCAACTCCGACTCCATCAAAATTGACACCGACTCCGAATCCGACTCCGCAGTCCTGATGGGAAGAGGTAAAAATTATTGTTTGCAAATATTTCTGGAGCCAGTCTATGTACTTTATTACCATTTGTAACTTTTAGGATACAGCCAGGATTAGTTCAATTTCAACTTGTGTAAGCAAACTTAAAAAATAATATAAAGTACATTTGTTGTGTTTTAAATGAACTAAGGCTGGTATCACACAGCATTCAATTGCATTTTTTTTTTCATAAAAGCTGCAGCTAGATGTTATGTCTACATACACATTTTATTTTCACTGCGTTTTGGGGATTTTATCACAATGCAGCATGCTCTAGCTACAATGTTTTTCTAGGGTTAAAAAAAATACATCATTAAAAATACTTGAAACACATGGCACTTTTACATAAGTTTAAATGCAGAAAAAGTGTTTGAATGAACGCCTTAATATTTCAAGTGGACTAAATTAATGGTTTAAACCAATACTGATGAAATTATCTAATAAATCTGTCATTCAGCACCATTTATAAATGTATTTACCGAAATGTGTCTCCTACGCGGTCCTGAAAAAATGTAAAGCCTTCTTTGTCAACCATGATCAAATCCCCAGTGTTAAAATAGACATCTCCTTTTTCAAATACATTGTAAAGTTTCTTTTTTTCTGTCTGGCTTCTATTTCCTGCATATCCACTAAAGGGATTTCTGCTAATATGTTTTGCAATCAGCAGTCCAGTCTCACCTAAGATACAGTAAAAATATTAATCATGAACTATGTAATACAACCATAAAAATCCTCCAGGCAAAACTGGTATTCTGTGTTATGCCTAGTACAGGCCTGAGGCGTCAATGGGATTCTCTCGTTGGTGTTTGCATCTCTGTGTCATGCAGCATACTCCCAGGACCTGTACTAGGCCTGACACCATAAAAATAATTCTGTCTGGAGTGTTTTTAAATATTCAGTCTATCACAACATTAACATAACGCTATAATCGGACATTCAGACATCATCTGACAGGTTCATCTTATTGTTCAGGTTTTTTTTTTTTACTGCAGTATAGAAATAAGTCTTTTGCTACCAGGCAATACAGAGAACTCTTATTAGGCTACTTTCACAATGTATTGGCAGACAACAGCCTGCCAGAGCTCTTTGGATACGGCATTGCCAGACGATACTGCTGCACACAACGTTTTTTGTCCAGCCGATTCCCAGTATTGTCTGATGGACCTTCCAGCCAGAATGCTTGGCCACAGGTCTGAAAGAAGCTTTGCAACAGTATTTTTAATCAAGTTTAGCTTGTGAGAATGTCCAGGAAATATAAAATGTCCAATGGAGAGCTCATGATTAGCCACCATTGAAAGGAAAATGAAGTATTTTATTTTATTTTCCGTTGAAATGAAAGAGACTAGTATTTTTGGGAATACTCTTCTTTTTAGGTTTCTCTAAACACTTAAATAAATTCATCGTTTCAATCAGACAACGCCTTATAGACTTATAAATACTGTATCTCATAGATTGTAAGCTTTTGTGAGCAGAGCCCTGACTCCTACTGTTTCAGTTGTATATTAGGCAGTTACTTTTGCTTTGTACATGAACCCTATGAAATTGGAAAGTGCTGCGGAATATGATGGCGCCAGGGGCGGACATACTGCCTGTGCAGCAGGTTCAGCTGCACAGGGGCCCAGAGAGGGAGAGGGGCCCTTTCCAGGGGGGGTTGGTGTGCCCTGGTTAGGACTTACTGTGAAACTGCTGCCCGTTCTGGCTATACTCTAAAGCTGAAGGACCTTCAATGACATCACAGTCATGTGATCTTTTCAACACTGAAGTAGTGGTAGGACCTGTGATGAGGTCACCATCATGTGACCAGCGCAGAGAAAGGCAGCGCTGAACAGTGGAGACCTGTGGAATGAATGTGAGTGTCAGAGAAATGCTGTGGTTCTCCCCATTATACCTCCTCCCTGCTTAGTGGGGGGGGGGGATATGTCATGTAACTGGGACTGTATGTTAGAGGGGCTGAAGGGAGGGGAGGGGTATAAGTTACATTGCATTGCAGTGGCATTACTACAACTGACCGGGCCCCACAGCAAATTTTAGAATGGGGCCCCCCTCAGCAACTTCTTCGCAACCCCCAACTCGCGCATCCCCCACTCCTGTGGCTGGTCAAAACTGCTCTCTCAGACGAGGCCCGGCAGTTGCTCCGTCCGTTTCCTACACGTATATACTATATATACACGTTATTTACATGGGACTGCATGGTATAGAAGACTGGAGGGAGAGGAGTGATGCTATTTACATGGGACTGTATTGTATAGAAGACTGTAAGGAAGAGAGGTTATTTACATAGGACTGTATCATATAGGAAACTGGTGGGAGAGGACTGGTGTTATTTACATGGGACTGCATGGTATAGAAGTCTGGAGGGAGAGGACAGGCATTATAATTTATGGGGGCACTACAGAGAATACTATAACTCTAGAGGGTACGGCAGGGGAAATTATAATTACAGAGGGCAGTGGTGGCAGGCATTACTACTACTGAGGACTCCATAGGAGTGCCTTATAGATTGGCATTATTTCTATTAGGGGGGGCATTATTAGTACTGAGGGCACTGTATGGAGACTTATTACCACTGGGGGTTATATGGGGAGGGGGGACTTCTGCCTAGCAGTGAGCCCGGTGATGTCACCAACACTAATGGAGGGGCTTTATCGCGGCCCTAGCCTGTAAAGCCGCCCATCAGTGTTGGTGATGTCTCCGCTTAGCAGTGTAAAAATGTAAACAAAACAGCCCTTGCCCTTCGCTTTACAGCGCAGGCCAAGGGAGAGCATCGGAGCATGAAATGTCAAAGGGGCTGAGTAGGGGGAGAAGGGGTTATGTCTGAGGAAAGGGGATGGTGGCCCAGGTACATTCTTTGCACAGGGGCCCTCTGTTGTCTGTGTCCGCCCCTGGGCGGCGCTATATAAATAAATATTATTATTATCTTCATAGGGCTTACAGACTGGGGATTAAAGGGGTACTACAGAAGGTTGTTTTTTTTATCATTAGAAAGTACGCCAATTATTGCTTCTGGGTGATTAGTAGAGTTTAGTAGAAAGAGATAAAAGCTTTCTGACTCTTACAGCTGTTTTTTTAAATCTTCCTTAGATTTCCAAGGAAATACTACTAGTGTTGATCGAGCACCAAAGTGCTCGGGTGCTCTGGTGCTCAAGTAGAACACTTTGGGATGCTCGGGTGCTCCACAGAGCACCAGAGCACAATGGAAGTCAATGGGAGAACCAGAGCATTAAACCAGGCAACCCCTGCTCTGAAGAGGGGAGGGTGTCTGGTTCACAGGAAAAGGTCAGAAATTGATGGAAACACCAATGAAATGGTTTGGGAACAGCATGGGGAGGATGTCTGGATGCTTCTTGGACTCCCAGGTCGCTGCTGGGAATGATGTTGTCCGAGTATTACGTCACTTTTACAGAATGACAATAATATGCACAAAACCGAAAATAAAATTGATTTTAGAGGAAACATTGTTAGGAACCATTCTTTCCTGTATATTTACTTCTATATAAAGTGCAAGGGCTGCCAAAAATTATTAAGTAAGAGGCACTCCAATACAACGTGTATATCACATAAAGGAGGGCCTCATTCACATTGTGGTACAATTATTCAGGTAGTGGGACTCCTACACTCATAAAGCCTATTCACTAAGTGAAAGGCCTGCCAAAAATTACAAGGAACAGGCACTCCAATACACACTTTATTACACATAAAGAAGGGCATGATACACACCCTTGAATAATTATGATTGATGGCCTGCTGGTGACCCTCTAAAACATAAGTGGCGAGGGCATTAGGGGTGAGGGTTTGCTACTGAGCTGATCCTCTAAAACATTAGGGGTGAGTGCCTGCTGCTGATCTGACCATGTAAAACATTACAGGGCGAGGGCCTGCTGCTGAGATGACCATCTAAAACATTACGGGCGAGGGCCTGCTGGTGACCCTCTAAAACATTAGGGGTGAGGGCCTACTGGTGACCCTCTAAAACATTAGGGGTGAGGGTCTGCTGCTGAGCTAACCCTCTAAAACATTATGGGCGAGGGCCTGCTGGTAAACCTCTAAGACATTAGGAGTGAGGGTCTGCTGCTGAGTTGACCCTCTAAAACATTATGGGCGAGGGCCTGCTGGCGGTCCTCTAAAACATTAGGGGTGAGGGTCTGCTGCTGAGCTGACCCTCTGAAACATTATGGGCGAGGGCCTGCTGGTGACCCTCTAAAACATTAGGGGTGAGGGTCTGCTGCTGAGCTGAACCTAGGGCCCACAATCCTTGGTGTCGGAATCACCTGTGCCATCCCAGGGTATGACTCATTCCTGGCCTCCATAACGTTCACCCAGTGTGCCGTCGGGGAAATGTAGCATCCCTGGCCAAAAGCATTTGTGGATGTGTCAGTCGTCAAATGGACCTTCCCAGTAACTGCGTTGGTCAGGGCACGAGTGATAATATGGGACACATGCTGTTGTAAGGCAGGGATGGCACACCGAGAAAAAAAGTGGCGGCTGGGCACTGAGTAACGAGGGATGACCGCCACCATCAGGCTGCGGAAAGCCTCAGTGTCCACAAGCCTAAATGGCAACATTTCCAGGGCCAGCGTCTTGGATTGCCCAGCACGTAACACAGGGGAAGAGGAGGCAGTGGTGTGACCCGCAGACACTGATTGTGGACCTACATGTTCAGCCAATCTATTAGGGTGCTTTGCTGCCATGTGGCGGATCATGCAGGTAGTGGTCAGGTTGCTAGTGTTTACGCCCCTGCTCATTTTGGTACGGCACAGGTTGCAAAAGACAATTCTTTTATCATCCGCACTTTCCTTAAAAAAGTGCAAGACTGAGGAACACCTACCCCTTGGCAACGGAGATTTCCACAAGGGGGTGCTCCGGGAACAGTTACGGGCCTGTTTGGTGTGGCCCTCCTTCTCCCTTTTGCCACCCCACTGCCTCTTCCAGCCTATTGTGGTGCTGTGGATCCCTCCCCTCTGTACTGCTGTCCTCGCTAGGCTTGCCACCTTCCCAGGTTGGGTCAGTGATTTCGTCATCCACCACCTCCTCTTCCACTTCCTCACTCTGGTCCTCTTCCTGACTTGTTGACCTAACAAGAACCTCGTGAGACACTAATTGCCGTTCCCCACCGTCATCTTCTTCTGACTGTGGATGCTCAAGAATTTGGGAATCAGTGCACAAGATCTCCTCATGTCCCTCTTCAAGCGGGCTTGGTGAGAGGCCCCAATCAAGGAATGGCGAATGAAAAGAGCTCCTCAGAATATCCGAGTGAGGGATCACTTGTTTGTCAAGACTGTCCATGGTGGGAGGAAAGAGGATCAGGGTGAGGATGCTGTTGACCAGACTTTTGGCTACTGAGACTGGACTTTGTGGAAGACAGGGTGGTGCTTAACCGAATGGAAGCATTATCTGCTGCAATCCAACCGACCACCTGGTCGTACCGGTGTGGCTTTGAGAGTGGTGTCCTGCGCTGCCCTGCAAACTGGGACATGAAGCTAGGTATCGTGGATGAGTGTGTTTCTTGTGCTCTGCCAGCAGGCACAGTTTCACCGCGCCTAGGGCCACAGCTTCTGCATGCACCATCAGCACCACCGCCACTTCCCCATCCCTTACTGCTCGCCTTGCACATATTAAATGGTATATATGCTTGCAGGTATGTCACACATGTACAGTAGCGCAGGTTTTGTAAGTGTATGCGCAAATAAATTAGTGCAGGTAATGATGTAGCAGAGGTTGTGTCACTGTCAGCAGCGGCCAAAAAATTGCATGCAATTTAGCACAGGTTGCTCTAATAATATATATTGCAGCCAGATAAAACAATAGTCCTTAAAAGTCTCTAACGCCTTTCAACACTAAACCCTGCCGAAAAAAACACAATTCCTGTCCCTACACTATCTGTCCCTTCTGCTTCAGATCTCCCTGACTAAGACTGAGCCAAACCACGTGTCATCAGGTGCTATTTAACACCCGATGACGCGTTCCAGCCAGCCAATCACTGTAATACCAGTAACCAACATGGCTATGGTATTACAGTGAGTTCCAGTACTTCTCCGCACATTTATTGGTTGTATAGCAGCCAACAAATGTGCGGGGAGGAGATTCGAGCATCGCGCTCGAGCACATGCGGTGTTCAGCCGAACATTATAATTAGATTAGCTAAGGATACATATTATTTGGCTAAAATAAAAATACAGTATGGTGATTTCCAGCTCACTTGCAACTAACTTCAATAGTGGTAAAAAATAAATAAATAGATAAATAAAAAATCAACACAAATGCATTTCTACAGGTTGATATATTTACTCTGTTACTATTTTACTAATGTGCAATTCTGAGATCCAGTCCTCTAGAGTAAATTATATGGAAAACAGAAAAGCAGTTATCCCAATAGACAAGAGCATCAAAAATGTATTACTGTAACAGTTCAAGTACAGAATCATGTCATGTTTCCTAATGAGCTTTTTACTAGTACCACTGGCATAGCTATAGGGGTCGCAGCAGTTGTGACCGGGCCCCTAGGCAAGGGGGGCTCGCAGGGTCCCCTTTACCAGTGGCGCTGTACTTTTCCCTTTATAAGATGCAGTGCAGGAGGCGGGGAAGTAAAGCGCTGTACTTACCCCACCTCCCTGCTTGCTCTACTGAGGGCCCGTGCTGCTGTGTTCTGCCTGTCTACAGCGTTAGGACGTACAGAGCACATTATGACCTGACTCTGCAGACAGTCAGATGACTGTGTAGCGCGGGACCTGAGAGTTGGGGAGACTGCCAGACCAGGAGAGTGGCAGCAGAACAGGAGAGGTAAGTTAATTTAGTTTATTTATTTTAAAGTCGGATCTGAGGTCTAATATGCAGAGTCTGAGGGGTCTAATGGGAGTCTCAAGGTCTGGTCTGAGGTCTGATATGAGGGTCTGGAGGTCAGATGGGGGTCTGGAGGTCAGATGGGGGTCTGGAGGTCAGATTGGGGTCTGGAGGGCAGATGGGGGTCTGAGATGTCTAATGGAGGTCTGAGAGGTCTAATGGGGCCTGGTCTAAGGTCTGATATGGGAGTTTCTGATATGGCAGTCTAATGAGGGTCTGAACTGAGTTCTGAAACTGAGATCTGAGATGGGAGGTCTCAGAGGTTTGATATGTGGGCCTGATCTGAAAGATAAGGGGGTATTGCTACTGTGGGGCTATGGGGGTAATACTAGTAACACGATTACTATCATGGGCACTATGGGGACATTATTACTATTGGGGGCACTGTTATCTGCCAGAGTGCATAGTGTTAATTATTTCTATTAGTGGGAGATTTCAAGTGGACTGTTTCTGCAGTATATTATTGAGGAGCACAGCAGACACAGTATTGGGGGTGGCAGGATGGGTGTTCAGAAGGTGGGAGGATGATGGAAATGTAGGAAACTAAGATGTCTGTTTCTCAAACTGCAGAGAAAGATGGCTGAAATAAATCATCATGAGGGTTTGGTTTGAATGGAGAAGGAGGAGGAAAATGAATGTCTGCATCAGAGGAGACATCACTGGATTTAAGAGGTACATATGTGGCGCTGTATTCTCCTGTATGATTTGCAGCTTTGTAAGTAATGTTTTCCAGGTATGGATACTGATGAACTATCCTCAGGATAGGTGATCTATATCAGATCAGCGGGGGTCTGACTCCCAGCACCCTTGCCAATCAGCTGTTAGAAAAGAAGACAGCATTCAAATGAGCAGTGTAATTACAACATGTCATCCCCATTCACTTCTGTGGGATGGTTCTGTACAGTAGTATACACTTGAACAGATGGAGTCCTCCCATTGAAGTGAATGGGGATGCCATACTTGCAATTACACCTGGTAATCGCTGAAATTGCTGTGGCGAGCAGGTAAACAGAGTAGAGAAGGCAGTGTTCTTTTAAGCATTGCCTTTTCTTCAAACAGCTGCTTGGCGGGGGTGACGGAGGATAAGTTATCAGTAGTAAAAAGAGGACAACCCCTTTAACAGTAGGGCTGGAGGGAAGGGGTTAGGTTGAGAATTTGGCATGGGTTGGGGGCGTTTCCTAAGGCAGTAGAAAGGCTAGGTGCTCCTCTGCCTCTTGTCACAAAACTGAACTCTTGTACCAGGGTCCATGAACCTTTAGGTATGCCCCTGACTAGTACAAATGTGCATACCTCTTTCTACTCTGATACAATGTCCTGCAGCATCTCGAATCGGTTCATCGGTTTCCACATCAAACTTAACAATTTCAAAAGGCTGAATAAGCTGAAAAATATAATGTATGGTAAGAATCAGACTTTCATTCTGTTCATTATAAGTATTACGTACATTATCTATTAAGCCAACGTGCACACGACCGTATGTGTTTTGTGGTCTACAAACCGCAGATCCGTGAAATACAGATACAGGTTGCGTGCATGCCACATTTTTTGCAGGACCAATCATAGAAATTCCTATTGTCTGTAATGGACAGGAATAGGACATGTTCTATAACTTGCGGGACGGACACACGGATGTCAACAGCCTAAGAGGCAGAGCATGTTAAGAGCTGGTTTTAGCTGTCTCGCTTGGGTCTCCCACTGTCACTGACTGTTTTGATTTCGCTGTAGCCAATGGCTGGCCACAGCAGTGACCTGACCACCTTGCATCACATGACCAATTGACATGACGCAAGGTGGTCAGGTCACCACTGCAGGGGCATCAAACCAGATGTTGACAGTGGGGAATCGAACAAGTCAGCCAAAGCCAGGGAGTGAAGAAGCCAGGACCCAACAGCATCTCTAATTTCTTTGGAAACTTCCGGACGAATTCCGAATCGATAGAATCAAATTGCTCGAACTGATCCATTTCTCTACTGTTGTTATAATTTCTGAGTAGAAGGTACAAGGTAAAAGGCTTAGACATAGCTACTGTATGACTGATTAAGGCTACATGGATCCAAAAAATATGGACAGCACGTGTATATCATACTAAACAAAAATTACAGAAAAAAGATAAAAAACAAAAAACCTGCCTGACCTAAAACCACCTTGGTGGGAGTAGGTGAGGGCTTAGTCTATATATAATGCTTGCATCTATTTTGCTAGTGCATTATTATTTTTTTCTGCCATTTTTTTCATAAATGTAGCCATTGGCATCCACATATCTATTTATCATATCATGCAGATAGTTTTTATCTTTATATTTTATCTTTTTTCTGTGATTTATGTTTAGTTTGTAGTATATGCTTGCGGTAGTGGCACCTTCAAGTGTGAATGCGCTCCTATTTTATCTTGAGTAGCATTCATGTGCACTTTTGCCCTCCCTATCAGACAGGTCGCCTTGATTAGGTGGTACATATAGGTGTGCTTGCTCCTCCTCTCATTGGTTGCTGGATGTACATAGAGATGACTAGGCATAGGTAGTTTTAGCGTAGGACCTGCCTGACCTGAGACCACCTTGACGCTGGGTAGGTGGGCACAGATGTGTTTTGTTTAAAATATATTAGCTAAGAGTCTCAGATGAGGGCTTAGTCCATATATAATGCTTGCATCTATTTTGCTAGTGCATTATTATTATTTTCTGTGATTTTTTTACACATGTATATCATCCGTGTGCTCTCCACATCCATGTGAATGTTTGGCAAAATACTGCACATGTTCCCTTCTGGTTCATTCATTCAATAATAGCCATTTCTATAAGGAAATTGCAGAATGCACACAGACGGTGTCCTTATTTTGTATCCTTATTTTGCGGATCCCTGGTACATGACTGCAAACCAGTTAGTCTCTAGCATAAATAGGATGGGTGCTGTAGCTTCAGGCCTGCCCTAAGTTGACAACAGTAATTATAAGATCTCGTGGAAGACAAAAGTTGAGTTAATGCTTTCCTATTATAATGTATAGAGTTTGACCAGGTGATTGGCTGGATGGTGCCCTCAGCTACACATTGTCCGGCTCTCACATCACAGACCGCTGAGGATGCCAGTGGCTCCAGTACCTTTCACGGCACATAATCTTTGGATGTCACTTATTGCTCCAGGACCTTTCACCCGACTTAATCTTTGGATGTCACTTAGTGCTTTCTTATTTTTGATTTGGATCTGTTTTTGCAGTTTGGCATTCATGCTTTGATTATCCTGCCTTACTGTCTTATGATATACAAGTGACAGACTTCTTATGCTCTGGTTCACATGGAATAAATGGGGCTTTTTGCTTGCACGTAGGTGGTGGTAATCTTTGTTTTTGGGTACAATAAAATGTACCTATATTTTGTACCTTTTAGATATGCTATTATTTTAATGTGATTTTGTATTTTAGTTTGATCCCTGTTTTATACAGGTTCTCACAATATTCAGTGATTGAGTTTTTGAGTGATATTAAAACTAGAAAATGCTAAATGCTGCTTCTTTGGGATAAAACAAACGATACTACATTCAATTTTAACCAAGTTTCATCCATTGCCATTATTCATTGCAATATCTGTATGTTTTGGTCCTTTAATTGCATTTAATGTCTTACCTTTAAGAAGTAGTTGTATCTGCCCATTGCACCTTCTTTCTGTGTGTAGTTTAAAAAGAATGCAACCCCTTCTGTGGCTCCATATAATTCATATAGTTTGATTTTACCAAAACGCTCAATGAACTGCCTCCAGACCTCTGGTCTCACCCCATTGCCTATAGCAAGACGCACACAGTGATCGGTGTCATTGTCTTTCTAGAAAAAAGGAGAATGATGGAAAGTTGAAATCTTTAGAGGGTTTTTGCCTGGAATGCAGATACTAAAAAGATTGTTTTCTAGAAGATGAGAACTAATGAACCTTACAGAAGAAGTTTCTTTCAAAGGAATAATAAATTCTAAGCCAATAAGTGATTAGCGAGGCTTTACCCACCTTAGAAGTATTACATAGATATCGAAGTATCTCCCCAATATATTGGAATGATGTTACATTGTATTTCCTGCAGTCGTCCCAGAATTGACTGCATGAGAATTTCTTTCGTAAGACACAAGTAGCTCCTAGGCAAAGAGCAATCATCAATTTATTCTATATTAACATATCAATATCATGTATCAATATATAAATCATAGTAGCACTCGTGTGTACACCAAAACTTTGCATAGGAGGCCTAATAAGAAACTTTCCTCAGTGAATCAGTATATTCAGTAGTAATGTACTAATTCTATGTAATTCTGCCTGAAGCTTCCTCTAACTTTTTTTATCAGTCACTCTGCTTTTTTTTACATTCAATAGCCTGCTCTGTATTATAACTCAAATGGAGACCCCCATGCCCAATCCCAGTTGACTTATTTTTTGTCGTCATCTGGGTCTCAGCAGACACGGAATGTAACCCATACTGCATACTGGTAAATGGTAGCACAGACTGCACTGTGGGTCCATGTTGCAAACATGCCTTATGCTTCTAGAGGTATTCTACCCTAGAAGCAATGCAGGGAATATATAGTAAATGGTCACATACAGACTGCACTGCTGGTCCATATTGCAAACATGCCTTATGCGTCTGTGCCTTTATGCTGTGTATAATTTAAATAAAGTCTCTTAGCAGTTTTACATAGTTTTACATTTATCAGAAAAACAAAAGATGAATTTATGTACCTATCTGCATACATCCACGGACTCCAACGAGCAGCCCGGCACTGTGGTAAATAGGCAGTGTAATGTAATATACATCCTCACTTGTGAGTCCACATAGCATGGCCACTGTGCAGCTCAATAAAGCACTTCTTTGTGTTATTATAGCAGCCTTGGGAAACCCTAGAAGAAAAAAACATGAAAATGATCAGACTTCTACACTCTAGAAGGAATAGACCCGTGCACAGTGAGGTGGTTGAGCTATATATATGCTATAAATGTTCAACAGATGCAGTTCCCACCTCTGGGACCTGTACCTATCTTAAGAACAGGGCCTTGTCTTGCATTGCCATCAGGGGCTGACTGGGAAGTTAAAGTGGCCCTGTTTTGTAGTCGGGTCCAAATTGATGGAAGGCAGGGCCAACAATATCATATTGTAGCACATTATACCACTCCAACAGAGCTAAATACCACAATTCATTAGAAAATACTGCCAGCAGCAAGCAGCAAAAAATACATCCCCAAAAACTTCTATTGGCTGGCCGTGAGAAGGGCTCTGGGCATAGGCGCACGGGGAAATTTCCCTGTAAGGTCTATGGCCAATCCACCCCTGATTGCCATGAATAGAGATGCGGCCATTCTTGTTCCATTCTCTGCATACATTTCTATGGAGTTTCTGAAAAGAGCTGAGCAATGACCTACCATAGAAGTGAATGAAGAGAGCCACAGATGAATGGCTACCTCTTAATTCATGGTAGTGCAAAAAGAGGCCCTGTTATCAAGATAGCTTCGGGTCCCAGAAGTGAGATCTCGACCTATGGGACACAGTGGATATGCGATAAATGTTTAGATGGGAATACCCCTTTAGGGTCTCAAGCACATTGCAGGATGCATATGACATTATATTTTAGATCTAGTATTCAAAAATTATATTGGTTATAACAAAAATATAGATATAAGTAAAAGGCTAAAAGAAAATAACCTTTAGAGCCTGGAGTAGAACCAAGATTTTACTGGAGGATGACTCTGAAGGTGTAAATTTGTTCAGTTTCTTTCTAAATATCTTCTCACATGAGGAATCAGCACTAGGCAGTGGTGTACCTACTATGGATTCATGTTTGGTCTGTGATGAAAAGCAGAGCTGCATTGAACTACTGTAGGCATAGAGGTTACCTGCAGCTATCAGTAAGTAAGAGATCCCTGCATACACATTTATACTGAGGTTTTATATTATATACAGTATATTAATTCATATGTAATACGTTTCCTCCAGATATATACCTAATGCAATAGTAAACTTATGAAAAGGCTCATTTATTCCTCTATAGAAGAAAGGGACTTACCTGTAGTCCCAGATGTGTAAATATATAGAGTTGGAGTATTTTCTTTTATGCCCACTCTATAAGATTCAGGAATGGGGTCTTCTGAAGCAGCTTCTATTTTGTCCAGTAAACTTTGAACACCTTCTGTGGGTGAGTCTCTGCTCAAGTAAAAGACCAGTACCCCATCTTTTATCAATTCAGGCAGCACTTCCTCCACAGCAGCCTTCAATTCTTAAAAAAATAACAAAAAAACATGTAATATTCCATATTTTCTTCCTTTCCATTCTGGACTACCATCAGCTTTTACAGTGATTTAATAAATGATAGTAGAGTACAGAAAGACACAGCCGTCCAGACTGGAATATCATTCAGGTAAATTCATGAACTATCACGACGCAAAGGGATTTTCAGGGCTTTAGGTATTGATGACCTGTGGGTGTGAATGGAAGCTGAGCTGCTATACACTGGCACGACCACAACACAAAGAATGGAGCTGTTTGCTTCCACTCCATTATCAGTGTTAGTTGCTGTGCGGAGGCTGCAGCAGTTGATCGGTGGGAGTGCCAGGTGGTTGACCCTCACCAATCTGATATTGAAGAACTCTCCTAAGTATAGGTCATTAATTTTTGTAAGTCAATGGGGACCCGAACTTTGGTGCTGTAAAATGTGGTTAGGGAAATGACTTCAAATAATAATAGAATAGAAAAAAATAAAAAATAATAATCTTGAACCAGGAGGCAGAGGTCCAAATGGAGTAAGAGGTTGAGTAGGTAGTGGATGTGGTGATATAGGTGGAAGAGGCGGAGGAGGTAACCAACACTGTTTTTGCGTTTTTTTTTAAATTTTTGTTCTTGACTTGTAGGGAGAGCAGGCTATAGCTTTATACTTACCGTCATCTGTAAATTCTGTGTGTGACCTTTAGCCAGTAATCAGCACTGGTAACAATCAGGAAAACTCGCTGGCCGTTGTGCAGGCACTGCAGCATGTAGTCGCTCATGTGTGCCAGGCTGTCCAGAGGCAACAACAAGCTCTCCTCAGTGGGAGGTGTATTGTCTGCGTCCTCTGTATCCCCCAGCCATGCTCCATTAATGTTGTTAGCTGATTTAGGTGCCACCCGGCTGTGAACACGGTTCCTCCTCCTTTCTCCTCCTCTTCTTGCAGTGTCATCAGCAAAATAGCAGGTATAATCCACAAAGCACCCAAAAAATGAAAATAATATAAAAAATATCTAGTAAACCGGGGGATAGCTACAAATATTAGATGTTGTAACTCTGCAGCATATAGTAACGTGTAGGGCAAGATCTTACATCAGCTGATATTTGTAGATATTGCCTGGTTTACTAGATATTTTTTGATATTATTTTCATTTTTTGGTCGTTTTGTGGATTATACCTGCTATTTTGCTGATGACACTCTGCAACATTATTCTTACAGATCAAAGGGGTTATATATCTATGTTCTGTTCGGTATGCCAAGTGGTATTTTGATTTTACATACAACTGATCTAATTATTGGTAGGGTGGTGTGGCTGATTAGCCTTATATGTATTACTTTCTATATTGATTGTGTCTAGCCTATATACCTGTGCGGTTTCCGCTCTACAGGGGTACAGTGGGACCTATTATATTCTGTCCCCTTATGTTTTTCACTTCTATTATATTCTGTGTAATTATATTTCAATAAAATATTTTGATATATTTTGTATAGTATTTCCTGTTTATTTGAGTTTGGACTATTAGTTTCTATTCATAGGAGTTTTTTAGGAGCCTGCATCCTCGTCTCCATGGCAATAAGGAGGGAGGAGGAGTTGGCCACGGACGCGCCCGGTGTCCTCGTATCCTTAGCTACCCAGGGGAGGGGAGGACCTGGCGACGCACGCTTCTCAAGAGTGGCCGGCGTCCTCCATCCCTTGGACAACAAGCAGCAGGGGAGCTGAGTGCCGACGCCCGTGAGTCAGCGCTCAGGTGTATTAAGGTTTCTGATTTGGTTCACGTGACTCTTGCCACGTCACATGACACATCTGCTGGGCCTATTTAAAGAGGCAGCCTGCTGCCCACAGGTTGCCTGTGATTGGTCTTTATACCTGTAAGTTGCTATTTGAACTGCTGTGACCTTGAGATTCGACTTTTGGCTTGTGAATTTGACTCCGTCCTCGTCTCATCCTCTGGTACTTTATTTCCTCTCCACAGTGGTGGGGTTGAGTTCAGGGCTGTACAGTCCCCTGAACTGTGACAGGTTTGCCATGGTATTTGGTTTTATGGGAACCATATACCATGCTGTGTGTGAACACTCTGGTGTGCGGATGTATTGCACGTAGCGGTAGGACATACCGCACCTGGTCCTCTGATTATGACAACATAAGATCTATTAGAGACATTGGATGTGTTAAATATGTTCGTCGATTTTTTCAAGTCCTGGTGATATTATTACGGCATTTCATGTAGTTGCACTTCCTGAGTCTAGCATTACTATAACAACATGATGACGTATGGATCATCTGACTATACACATGATCTGAATATACACATGATCGGACTATGTACTGAGTGGGATGATGCAATGGTTGTTCACATGATCCGAATATCATATGACCTAGCCTTTGGAGCTTGCACATATCCACTCTACAGACGCCATGGATTTATTACACCGTCCAGTGTACATATGTTTTTAATCTAAGTTTTATTAAACTGGATGGTTACATATCGATCATTGATTACTTATTATCAATATAAGAATTTTTATATATTATGAAATTATGTTATACATACGTGTATGTAATCGATCACACATTTTCAAAATAAAAAAGGAAAAAAAGCCTGAAGCAAAACTTTGGGCACCCTGCTTAGATAATACCTAGTAACACCCCCTTTGGCAAGTATCAAAGCTTTTAAATGAGTTTTGTAGCCAGCCAAGAATCTTTCAAATTCTTGTTTGAGGGATTTTCATCCATTCTTCCTTGCAAAAGGTTCCAGTTCTGAGAGATTCCTGTGCCATCTTGCATGCAGTGCTCTTTTGAGGTAACTGCTGTATTGTGAACGCACATTGCATGAGCATACGGAGACACATCTTAGGGTGCTTTCACATTTGCGTTTCCAGTCCAAAACGTAATGGTCAGGATCCGTTCAAAACGCAGACTTTATAAACTGATCCTGCTCCATAGAGATGAATTGATCTTGGAACAGGATCTGTTTCTCTGCATTTTTGAAGCGCAGACAAAAGTACTACAACCCTAAGATGTGTCTCTGCATGCTCATGCAATGTGCATTCACAAAACAGCAGTTACCTCAGAGCGGGTTTGAACAAGAGCAAGCCAGCCACCACTACTACAAGGCCACGGTGATCGTAACTAGGGGCAACGGCCTGACTGATGTGTGTGGGACAATGGATATACAAGAAGCAAATCTTCTAAACGGTACATTTTATATAAATACATTCTATTAGTAATAATATTGGTAGGGCTATATCTAACTATACAAACTACATTTGTGAGATGGGAATACCCCTTTAAGTATTATGTTTGCTTCCACAATTTGCTGGAATTTCATTCCATCCATTGTTTCCTCTACCTGTGAAATATTCCCTGTGCCATTGCCTGTAACAAAATCCCAAAACCCAGAGTGATCCAGCCCAATACATCATGGTTGGAAAGGTGTTCTTTTAAGAAATTCAGTACTTTTTTTCTCCAAACTTATTTTTGCTCATTGTGGCCAAAAATTTCTATTGCAACCTTTTTTGTCCACAGGACTTGTTTCCAAAATGCATCAGGCTTGTTTATATGTTATTTTGCAAACTTCTGATACAGAATTTTGTGGTGAGGATGCAGGAGAGGTTTTCTTCTGAGGAATATTTGTGCAGGTGTCTCAGTTCTACTGTTCAATGTGATGCCCCTGAAGAAGCAGAGCGAAACCCGCGTCAGGCAAGTTTATATTATATGTGCTGTTCAAGCGTTTTTATGCAAGTTATTAAATTGTCTTTGCGTGAAGCCTCTGGTGTTTTAGTCTGCGCAATGTCCATGCTTTTCTTTTGAGGATGGAACGCGCGGAGGTCTCAGCCATTTGTGAGTGCAAGCAATCTCTAATTTAACAGCAAGAGGTTGGTGGTAGTAGGAGAGAATTAGAACATCTGTGGAGGGCGTAGTCCTTGTTGAGAAAGAGAAGCTACATGTCCCAAGGAGGGCAGGTCTATGCATATCATATGAAGTGACCTTCACAGTGCCCACTCCCTTAGCAGTGACCTCTACAGCAACTCGCCCCCTTAACATTGACCTCCACAGTACCCCACCACCTAAACTGTGACCTCCACAGCACTCGTCCCCTTAACATAGACCTCTACAGCACCCCAACCCTTAACACTGACCTCCACAGTATCCCGTTCCCTTAAAACTGACCTCAACAGTGGCCTGCACCCTTTACAGTAACCATCCACAGCAATCTACCCCTTAACAGTGACATCCACAGGGTCCTATCCCCTTAACATTGACTTCCACAGTAACCTGCACCCTTAACAGTGATCTCCACAGCATTCTGCCCCCTTAACAGTGACCTTCACAGCAGCCCGCCCCTTTAACTGTGACCCCCCCCCCACAGTGCCATGCACAGCAGCCTGTCCCCTTAACATTGACCTGCACAGGGCCCCTCCCCTTTAACAGTGACACCTCCCTGTGCCACGCCCACTTAATATAAGACTTCCACAGCACCCTGCCCCCTTTAAAATGTGACATCCATAGCACCATGCCAACAGTGACCTTAACAGTGAATAAAAATGGCTTAGTTGTTATGGAGACTTGGTGTAACTGTGTATGTCAAGACTGTAGGACCTGGATAATAAGGGTCATGTGACTTTGCGAAAGGCAGTTAGAATGTGAGTGAAATTGCAAGCTCCTATTGCCTAATATATTTTTTGGGAATAGCTCAGCAATGCTAAGTCCTAGAGAGCTAAGACCCAGTCTAAAACCTTCCCAGACAACTGATGTACCTTTGTGCCATATTTGGTGCAGATTGGTCCAGTCGTTTGGCCATGCATAAAGAACAGACAGACAAAAATTCATTATATCTCCTTATATTATAAAAATGAGTTTCTGTCTGTCTGTCTCTTCTCTATGCGCGACCAAAGTACTGGACCGATTTTCACCAAATTCAACACACAGCCACATCAGGTGTCCGGGAAGGTTTTAGACCAGGTCTCAGCTCTCTAGGACGTACCATTCCCGAGATATTCCCAAAATATGACCTGCATTAGGCAATATTAGCCTGGGAGCTTTGGTTTCAAACCCCAAATGCCATTTTCTCCACATACACATCGGTTTCCATAACAACTTAGCCAGGTAATTAGCAGCCAGCTGAGGAGCTCAGGTAAATAACAACCCAGCTATTTCTATTCACTGCTTTAACCCTTTCTACCCCGGAGGTTTTTTTTCCCCGTTTTCGTTTTGCGCTCCCTGCCTTCATACAGCCATAACTTTTTTATTTTTCTGTTCACATAGCTGTATGAGGGTTTGTTTTTTGCGGGACAAGTTGTACTTTCCAACGCCACCATTTAATATTGCATATGGTGTAGTGGGAAGCGGGAAAAAAATTCCGAATCGGATGAAATTGCAAAAAAAATGCAATTTCGCTACAGTTTTACGGGTTTTTTATTTACGGCGTTCGATGTTCAGTAAAACTGACCAGTTACTTTCATTCTACTGGTCAGTATGAATCCGGCGATACCTAATATGTATAGTTTTTCTTGCGTTTTGATAGTGATAAAATAATTATAAAGTTGGAATTTTTATTTTTTTTATATCTTGACCCCTATAATTTTTTGGTATTTATGTGTACGGAGCTGTTTGGGGGCTCATTTTTTACAGGGCGATCTGAACTTTTTATTGATACCATGCGCTTCCAGTGTTTTAAGCCTTCGGATGCCGTGGTCAGGATTGACCGCGGCATCCAAGGGGTTAAATGTCCGTGATCGGCATTAATGCCGGTCGTGGACATGAGCCGCGGGTGTCTGCTATAGGAAATAGCAGTTCACCCACGGCCATGACGCCCGCTCTTCTCAGGAGCGGGCGTCATCTTGAAAGACCCGGCCAGCGCCATACTAGTACGGCGCTGGTCGGGAATGGGTTAAAGGGGCAGAGTGCTGTGGATGACACTGTTAAAGGGGTATTCCAGTAACCATAAATATACTTTATGTTTTAGACTAATTTTAGACTTCATATAAACCACGCCCCTGACCCGGTCAGGTCACGCCCCCTCCCACTCCGCAGCCAATCGGGATTGAAAAAATGAAGGTAAAAATCAACTTCTGTCAGCTTCATTGACTTTCTCTCTGCAACAACACACAGAAACATTAAATGAAATAGATGAAATACACTAATTTTAGACTAAGGCGTGGCCTTACCGAGTCAGGGGCGTGACTCAGCGAAACCTGGGGCGGGGGTTTAAAGTACTTCTTTTGAGGTGGCCTGAATTACAGGTCAATGCCATGGTAATTTATGATGACACGCAATGGGTAGCAGAAGAAAACATCTTTTATTACTACTGAACGGTCTTAGTCTAAAATTAGTCTAAAACATAAGTTATATTTCTGGTAACCGGAATACCCCCTTTAACAGTGTCATCCACAGTGCTCTGCCCCTTTAAAGCAGTGAAGAGAAATGGCTGGGATGTTATTAACTGAGCTCCTCAGCTGGCTGCTAATTACCTGGCTGGGTTGTTTTGGAAACCAATGTGTATGTGGAGAAAATGGCAGTTGGGATTTGAAGTGAAATGCTGCCAGGCTAATATTGGCTAATGGAGATCATATTTTGGGAATATCTTGGGAACGGTGCATCCTATAGAGCTGAGACCTGGTCTTAAATCTGTGTGCCGAATTTGGTGAAAATCGGTCCAGTAGTTTGGTCGCGCATAGAGAACAGACAGACAGACGGACAGACAGACAGAAACTAATTTTTATAATATTAAGAAACTAGCAGAAGGTCCCCGACAGAAGTTGATTTTTACCATCATTTTTTCAATCACCATTGGCTGCGGAGTGGGAGGGGGCGTGAGCTGACCGAGTCGGGGGCGTGGTTTAGCGGGACCTTGGGGGGGTGCTTTTCAGTCCTTTTTTTGAGGGTGACCTGAATTACAGGTCGATGCCATGGTAATTTATGAGGAAACACAGTGGGTAGCAGTGGAAGAAAACATCGCTTCGCACGGGTATATTTTATCTATTTTAGTTCATGTTTGTGTGTGTCGTTGCAGAGAGAAAGTCACCCTTCCTCCCCTGCAGCTGACAGAAGTTGATTTTTACCTGCAATTTTTCAATCACTGCTTGCCCCTTTAAAGCAGTGAAGAGAAATGGCTGGGTTGTTATTTACCTGAGCTCCTCAGCTGGCTGCTAATAACCTGGCTGGGTTGTTTTGGAAACAGGTGTGTATGTGGAGAGAATGGCAGTTGGGATTTGAAAACAAAATGCTCCCAGGCTAATATTGGCTAATGCCGGTCATATTTTGGGAATATCTCGGGAACAGTACGTCCTAGAGAGCTGAGACTAAAACCTTCCTGGACACCTGATGTACCTGTGTGCCGAATTTGGTGAAAATCGGTCCAGTAGTTTGGTCGCGCATAGAAAACAGACAGACAGAAACTAATTTTTATAATATAAGGAGATATAGTGAGACAGTGACATTGACGTTACTGATGGCAGGTACTTTCCCCCCAGAATCCTCACAATCCTGTCCTATGCGGCGTAGGCTCCAGGGAGTGCCCAGTGTGTAATGGAAAGCCCAAGGTTTCCTGAGATGGCTTTGTGGAAAAGCTGGTATAGGGCCTGGGGTTTTAGACTGGGGAAGAGTTTGGTGGTTCCCCAATCTGCAGTCAACTTTGGGGGGATGTCTTGCCTGCTGCCTGATTAGCTGCACCTGCAGCAGTTGTACATAGAGAACCCAGAGAGTCTGGGGGGGGGTCTGATATCTTGCTGATGTCTGGAAGTGCATACCTCCCAACTTTTGAGAAGAAGGAAGAGGGAAACTAGGTGCAGCGTGCACTCCACCCAAAACATAACTATACACCTAATCCCACCCAGTCTCCTAAATGCCCCTACATAGTAATTATTCCCCTTTTATTCCACCACAAGTAATTATGCCCACATTGTGCCCCTTCACAGATTATGCACATATATGTGCCTCATTCACAGTAGTTATAACAGATATATGCTTCCTTCGCAGTAGTTTTGCCCAAATATATGCCCAATCACAGTTGCAATGCCCAGACATATGCCCCCTTCCCAGTTGTCATGTCCTGATATGTGCCCCTTTCACAGTAGTTATGCCCAGATCTGTACCCCCTAACAGTATTATGCCCAGATGTGTTTCTTTTTCACAGTATTATGCCCAGATGTGTGCCCTTTTCACAGTAGTTATGCCCACATATGTGCCCCCTCACAGGAGTTATTCTAAGATATGTGCCCCTCACAGTAGTTTTGTCCCAAAAAGCAAAAAAAAAAAAAAAAAAAGCAAAATTTAGCAAATTAAGAGAGGCCATAGTCCTAAGTCCTCAAAAATAAAAATACAGCCCCAAAATGGGATATTTTTAAAAGCATCCTAATATCTAATTGTGAGAGGTACATATCTTATGGGAGTAAAAGGTTAAAGGGGTTCTCCGGGAATTAAGATTCATTATAAATATATTCCCAAATACCTTTCATTAGTTATAACGGCTCATTTTGTCTGGGGAGCAATGATTAGGAGAAATAAAATGGCCGCCGTCCTATTAGTACAAAAAAAACCTGTCCTAATTAGAGATGAGCGAGTAGTGTTCGATCGAGCTGGTATTCGATCGAATACTACGATATTCGGCGTACTCGATTTAATTCGAGTATAACGGCGATGGCGCACCTAGAATTCGTTTCCCCTCCCACCTTCCCTGGCGCTCTTTTTCCACCAATCACCATGCAGGGGGGGTATGACAGGCACGCTGAGCACGCTGGCAGCGCGAAAACGGCGTCTACATGCATTGGCTGGAAAAACCATGTGACCTCGAATATTAAAAACTCAGCTCTTCCTGCTCGTACGCATATGCTGCGTGAACTTAGTCAGGGACAGAGGCTGGAGAAGGGAGAGACAGATTTTAGCTGTTGGACAGGCAGGAGCGTGATTAAAAGCCCTTATCAGGGCTACTACAGTGGACTTCAGTGATAGCTTACTACAATATAGACTTTACAGAGAACGGCTGCTGTATTCAGGGATAGCTGCTGGAGTAGGGACAGAGAGAGGCATTAGTGGTGTATTAGGTGCTCTGCTACATACCAAACTATATTTGGCATTACTGCTGTGTACCTTGAAAAATACAATATATAGGCCTTATAACTGGCAACTGTACTGTGCATTCTCTTGCAAAGTAATTTCTCATAACTGGTGTTCATACACACCGTCTGATCACTTAGTACACGGCTGTGTACCTTGAAAAATACAATATATAGGCCTTATAACTGGCAACTGTACTGTGCGTTCTCTTGCAAAGTAATTTCTCATAACTGTTGTTCATACACACCGTCTGATCACTTAGTACACAGCTGTGTACCTTGAAAAATACAATATATAGGCCTTAACTGGCAAACTGTACTGTGCGTTCTCTTGCAAAGTAATTTCTCATAACTGGTGTTCATACACACCGTCTGATCACTTAGTACACGGCTGTGTACCTTGAAAAATACAATATATAGGCCTTATAACTGGCAACTGTACTGTGCGTTCTCTTGCAAAAGTAATTTCTCATAACTGGTGTTCATACACACCGTCTGATCACTTAGTACACGGCTGTTGTACCTTGAAAAATACAATATATAGGCCTTATAACTGGCAACTGTACTGTGCGTTCTCTTGCAAAAGTAATTTCTCATAACTGGTGTTCATACACACCGTCTGATCACTTAGTACACGGCTGTGTACCTTGAATAATACAATATATAGGCCTTATAACTGGCAACTGTACTGTGCGTTCTCTTGCAAAGTAATTTCTCATAACTGGTGTTCATACACACCGTCTGATCATTTAGTACACGGCTGTGTACCTTGAAAAATACAATATATAGGCCTTATAACTGGCAACTGTACTGTGTGTTCTCTTGCAAAGTAATTTCTCATAACTGTTGTTCATACACACCGTCTGATCACTTAGTACACGGCTGTGTACCTTGAAAAATACAATATATAGGCCTTAACTGGCAACTGTACTGTGCGTTCTCTTGCAAAGTAATTTCTCATAACTGGTGTTCATACACACCGTCTGATCACTTAGTACACGGCTGTGTACCTTGAATAATACAATATATAGGCCTTATAACTGGCAACTGTACTGTGCGTTCTCTTGCAAAGTAATTTCTCATAACTGGTGTTCATACACACCGTCTGATCACTTAGAACACGGCTGTGTACCTTGAAATATACAATATATACAATATATAGGCCTTTCAATTGGCAACTGTACTGTGCGTTCTCTTGCAAACTAATTTCACGGCTGTGAAGGCAAAATATTGTAAAAAAAAAAAAAAATGCGGCGGGGGGCTAGCGGAATAGGACGTGGACGAGGACGGGGGCGCGGAAATGCTGTTGGGGGCCTTGTTGAAGCCAGTGGGGATACAATGCGTGCTGGTGAGGGTCAGCCAGGATCCCGCTCATCCAGAATCCCTGCCTTTATGGGACAGTTAAGCAGGGGGCGGGTTACACCGCTGTTGAGGCCTGAGCAGGTTGAACAGGTGGTGCAATGGATAGCCGATAGCGCTTCCACACAGTTGTCCACCAGCCAGTCATCCACACAGTCTCACTCTGACCCTCCTTCCTCCACACCTGGCCAACAGAGTCATCCCACCCTTGACCCCTCCCAGGAGCTCTTTTCGGGTCCTTTTTCAGATGTGCCGGAAGAATCCCAGGAGCTAGGAGAGGAATTTGTTTGTAGTGATGCCCAAACCCTTGAGTTTTCGCCATCTCCTGCTGATGTGGACCCTGAACCAGCATCTGTTATCATGAGCGATGATGATGATGAGACGCAGTTGCCATCAAGGGAGGCTGTTGGAATGTCCAGTGGGCAGGAGGAGGGGCAGAGTGAGGAAAGAGGAGGTGGTGGATGACGAAAATGACCGACCCCACTTGGCCAGGGGTGAATGTCCAGCGGGGAAAGCAGTGGAGAGGTGGTGGTCTGCGCAGCACCGAAAAAGGCAGCAAGAGGCAGAGGGATGTCCAGAGGCAGAGGGATGTCCAGAGGCAGAGGGATGTCCAGAGGCAGAGGGATGTCCACAGGCAGAGGGATGTCCACAGGCAGAGGGATGTCCAGAGGCAGAGGACAGTCCAGACAAAGTAGTGAGGCCACAGCCAGCACGGCCGAAGCTGTTCCCGGCAGCGGGCAGTCGCGCGAAGCTCCCCCATCGAGGCCTCGTACTTCTGTGGTGTGGAGATTTTTTAATGTTTGTGCGGATGACAAACTGAGCGCGGTTTGCACACTCTGCCACTCAAAACTGAGTAGGGGCTCTGAGAAGAGCAATCTGACCACCTCAGGCATGCGGCGTCACTTGGAAGTCAAGCACTGGGCTGAGTGGGAGAGAGCAAACGCAATAACAAACTGCGCCCGGTCCTGCTGCCACTGCCTCTTCCCCTTTGTTGTGTGCTGCCACTGCGGTCCAGACCTCCAGCCAGGACACCTCCACATCTGCCTCTGCCTCGGCTACTTTGGGGCCTTCTCCTTCAGCCTCCCCTTCCCCCGCCTCTTCGCCTGCACCCTCACACTCCTCGTCCCAACAACTGTCCATCTCGTAGGCGTTCGACCGCAGGCGGAAGTACGCCTCGAGTCACCCCCAAGCCCAAGCCTTAAACTGCCACATCTCCAAACTGCTGGCCCTGGAGATGTTGCCGTTTAGGCTTGTGGAGACGCAGGCCTTCCGCGACCTGATGGCGGCTGCCGCACCTCGCTATTCCGTCCCCAGCCGCCACTACTTTTCCCGGAGTGCCGTCCCCGCCCTGCACCAGCACGTGTCGCGTAACATCAGGCGGGCCCTGAGGTACGCAGTCAGCGCAAAGGTCCACTTGACCACCGACTCGTGGACAAGCGCTTGCGGCCAGGGACGCTACATCTCTTTGACGGCACACTGGGTGAATGTAGTGGAAGCGGGGACGGGGTCGCAAACAGAGACGGCCTACCTACCACCCCCCGCCCAAGATTGCCAGCATGGGTTCTGATAAACCCCCCTCCTCCTCCTCCTCCTCCTCCTGTGCCTTAACATCTCCCTCAGCCGCTAGCTGGAAGCGTTGCAGCACTGGCGCGGGGAGACGTCAGCAGGCGGTGCTAAAGCTCATCAGCTTGGGAGACAGGAAGCACAGCGCCCCAGAGGTGAGGGACGCCATATTGCAGCAGACGGAGATGTGGCTGTCGCCGCTGCAGCTAGGACCAGGCATGGTCGTGTGCGATAACGGCCGTAACCTGGTGGCGGCTCTGGAGCTTGCCGAACTCAATCACGTACCATGCCTGGCCCACGTTTTTAATCTGGTAGTCCAAAAATTTCTGAAGACTTACCCCAACCTGGCAGAGCTACTGGTGAAAAGTGCGGCGCTTGTGCGCTCACTTTCGGAAGTCAACTGTAGCTGCTGCTAGCTTAAAAAAACTCCAGCAACGCCTCCATTTGCCTGAACATCGGCTGTTGTGCGACCTGCCCACTCGCTGGAATTCCACCTATTCCATGTTGGCCAGGGTGTGTGAGCAGCAGAGAGCATTGATGGAGTACCAGATTATGAATCCACGCGTGCCTCCAACTCAGCTCCCTCAGTTTGCCAACCACGAGTGGCCATGGATGGCAGACATATGCGATGTACTGCGTATCTTTGAGGAGTCCCACCAAGAAGGTCAGCAGCGAGGGACGCTATAGTGAGCGTAACCATCCCGCTCCTAGGCGTCCTTAAAGAATCGCTCATCGCAATAAGGGAGAACGCATTGCACGCAGAGGAGACGGCGGGTAGGAGGAGACGCAACGGAGCTACACAGTCAGACCACAACTTTTGTCTGCTTCACGGTGGCAGTTGCAGGAGGAGGAGGATGAGGAGGAGGACGACGTGGAGGGTGGCTGTGGAAGAGGAGGAGGATGCTGGCGGCGAGGGTAGCAGTCAGGCTGTGTGCGTCCCATTGGTTCAGCGCGGATGGGGCGGAGAGGAGGCGGAAGAGGAAGAGGAGGAAATGGCAATGATCCTTCTGGTGGGGGCAGTGAGGTCATGCCTATTCAGAGTCTGGCACACATGGTGACTTCATGCTGGGCTGCTTTTCCCGGGA